>JABUQX010090801.1:0-20431 GCA_015478945.1 Trachelipus rathkii | reverse complement strand
AAGACGCACATTTCCTATAGGCTTTGAGCGATTTTTTGCTACACCTTAAAAATTAGCGTAAAAAAAATATTAAAGATAGTTCATCCCTGAAAATATTGCCGTTTGTTCGTTCGAGGTCGTTTTTATGGTAATCGAGAAACGTCATTATATTATAGTGACGCCGTAGAGGAAACCCGGCCTCGATTGATCCCCTCCGAGGATCGTCTCGGTAATTACGAAACGTCACTATCGTATTTTGAGGAAAAAACGAAAAGTTCACGGATAAAGTTATGATGAAAGTTAGGAAAAATTATGAATACCTGAATATCAATTCCTTATATAAATATCGACGTAAAGAAATCCTAAAGCTCCCCACTTACGCTTCGATCGGGGCACAAAATAACGTAACTTTTTACTCCTCGGGATATTTTGCAAAATAAATTTTTCGTTCCTTAAGCGAGTTTTTTTTTTCGAGTGCAAGTGTACTTTATCGATACTAATATTTTTTTTAATTTAGTTTCCCTTAAATTCAGTTTTCTATGAAAAATAATTTTTAGAGGCTAACTAAACAAAAAAAATAAAAAAAAACAAGAAAAAAAAAAACAATTTCCTATAGGCCTTGAGCGATTTTTTGCTACACTTTAAAAATTAACGTAAAAAAATAATTAAAGGTACCCTCCTACGGTTCACTCGGGGCACTAAATAACGTTACTCTCTACTTTCCGGGAGATGGTGCAAAATAATTATTTTGTTCATAATTTTTAGAGGTAACTAAACAAAAATTAATTATAAAAACTACGCACGACCCCCATTTCCTATAGGCTTTGAGCGATTTTTTGCTACACTTTAAAAATTAACGTAAAAAAAATATTAAAGGTACCCTCCTACGGTTCACTCGGGGCACGAAATAACGTTACTCTCTACTTTTCGGGAGATGGTGCAAAATAAATTTTTTGTTCCTTAAGCGAGTTTCATTCCCGAGAGAAACCAAAAAAAAAATAATTACGGAATCTAAGCCTGTAAAAAATTGCTTATAATAAGTTATTCACATATTGGATATTTATTTTTTTTCTTCGTTCTTTATTTTTCTTAAATTCTTAATTATTTATCATGATCTGTACTATATTTATTTATATTAATTTTTTTCTATAGTTTAGTCTCCCTTAAATTCCGTTTTCTACGATAAATAATTTTTAGAGGTAACTAAATTAAAAATAATAATAAAAAATATTGCACGACGCCCATTTACCTCGGAAACGTCCTCGTCATATAGTGACGTTTCGTAAAAGCCCAAAATAAATGACTCTACGCGTTTAGAATCCATTTTTTACTCTTAGAACGTCGTTAAACGTAATAATAGTTCCAATAGTGACGTTTCGTCGGAACCGTTTATAACTCAAAAGGTATAAATCAAAATCTCTCTCCAAAAAGTCGACCTCGGGAAAAATTGAAATTTTTTTTTCCAAATTTTAACTTATACCTTCGACTTATAAACGGTACAGAATAAACGTCACTATAATCATAATTAATACGCTTAACGATAGTTCATCCCTGAAAATATTGCCGTTTGACCGTTCGAGGTCGTTTTTATGGTAATCGAGAAACGTCATTATTTTATAGTGACGCCGTAGAGGAAACCCTGCCGCGATTGATCCCCTCCGAGGATCGTCTCGGTAACTACGAAACGTCACTATCGTATGTTGAGGAAAAAAACGAAAAGTTCACGGATAAAGTTATGATGAAAATTATGAAAAATTAAGAACATAGAAAAAATAAACAATAAATGATATGTGAATACCTGAATATCAATTCTTAATATAAATATCGACGTAAAGAAATCTTAAAGGTCCCCACTTACGCTTCGATCGTGGCACAAAATAACGTAACTTTTTACTTCTCGGGAGATGTTGCAAAATAAATTTTTCGTTCCTTAAGCGAGTTTTTTTTTCAGTCTTGAGATGGTGCAAAATAAATTTTTTGTTCCTTAAGCGAGTTTCATTCCCGAGAGAAACCAAAAAAAAAAATAATTACGGAATCTAAGACTGTAAAAAATTGCTTATAATAAGTTATTCACATATTGGATATTTATTTTTTCTTCGTTCTTTATTTTTTCTTAAATTCTTAATTATTTATCATGATCTGTACTATATTTATTTATATTAATATTTTTCTATAGTTTAGTCTCCCTTAATTTCCGTTTTCTACGATAAATAATTTTTAGAGGTAACTAAATTAAAAAAAATAATAAAAAATATTGCACGACGCCCATTTACCTCGGAAACGTCCTCGTCATATAGTGACGTTTCGTAAAAGCCCAAAATAAATGACTCTACGCGTTTAGAATCCATTTTTTACTCTTAGAACGTCGTTAAGCGTAATAATAGTTCCAATAGTGACGTTTCGTCGGAACCGTTTATAACTCAAAAGGTATAAATCAAAATCTCTCTCCAAAAAGTCGACCTCGGGAAAAATTGAAATTTTTTTTTTCAAATTTTAACTTATACCTTCGACTTATAAACGGTACAGAATAAACGTCACTATAATCATAATTAATTCGCTTAACGATAGTTCGTCCCTGAAAATATTGCCGTTTGATCGTTGAGGTCGTTTTTATGGTAATCGAAAAACGTCATTATATTATAGTGACGCCGTAGAGGAAACCCAGGGCCTCGATTGATCCCCTCCGAGGATCGTCTCGGTAACTATGAAACGTCACTATCGTATTTTGAGGAAAAAAACGAAAAGTTCACGGATAAAGTTATGATGAAAATTATGAAAAATTAAGAACATAGAAAAAAAACAATTATATGATATGTGAATACCTGAATATCAATTCTTTATATAAATATCGACGTAAAGAAATTCTAAAGGTCCCCACTTACGCTTCGATCGGGGCACAAAATAACATAACTTTTTACTTTAAAAGATGTTACGCAATTACGACTTTCATTTGAATTACAAACGAAGAAAAAAATGCTTTATATCTATGTATTATTATTTTTTTTAATTTAGTCTCCCTTAAATTCAGTTTTCTATGAAAAATAATTTTTAAGGGGTAACTAAACAAAAATTAATTATATAAACTACGCACGACCCCCATTTCCTATAGTTTTTGAACAATTTTTGCTACACATTAAAAATTAACGTAAAAAAGTATTAAAGGTACACTCCTACGGTTCACTTGGGGCACGAAATAAATTTACTCTCTACTTTTCGGGAGATGGTTCAAAATAATTTTTTTGTTCCTTAAGCGGTTTTTTTCCCGAAACGTCATTATATTATAGTGACGCCGTAGAGGAAACCCGGCCTCGATTGATCCCCTCCGAGATCGTCTAGGTAATTACGAAAGGTCACTATCGTATTTTGAGGAAAAAACGAAAAGTTCACGGATGAAGTTATGATGAAAAATTAGGAAAAATTAAGAACACGTAACATTTTACTTCTCGGGAGATGTTGCAAAATAAATTTTTCGTTCCTTAAGCGAGTTTTTTTCGAGGGTAAGTGTACTTTATCTATACTATTATTATTTTTAATTAAGTCTCCCTTAAATTCAGTTTTCTATGAAAAATAATTTTTAGAGGTAACTAAACAAAAGTTAATTAAAAAAACAACGCAAGACGCACATTTCCTATAGGCTTTGAGCGATTTTTTTGCTACACTTTAAAAATTAGCGTAAAAAAATATTAAAGGTACCCTCCTACGGTTCACTCGGGGCACTACGAGGTCGTTTTTATGGTAATCGAGAAACGTCATTATATTATAGTGACGCCGTAGAGGAAACCCGGCCTCGATTGATCCCCTCCGAGGATCGTCTCGGTAATTACGAAACGTCACTATCGTATTTTGAGGAAAAAACGAAAAGTTCACGGATAAAGTTATGAATAATTTTTAGACGTAAAGAAATCTAAGGGAGACTCCCACTTACGCTTCGATGGGCACAAAATAACGTAACTTTTTACTCCTCGGGATATTTTGGGCCAAAATAATTTTTTCGTTCCTTAAGCGAGTTTTTTTTTTTCGAGTGCAAGTGTACTTTATCGATACTAATATTTTTTTTTTAATTTAGTCTTCCTTAAATTCAGTTTTCTATGAAAATTATTTTTAGACGGTAAACTAAACAAAAATAATAAAAAAAACAACGCACAACGCCCATTTCCTATAGGCTTTGATATATATATATATTACACTTTAAAAATTAGCGTAAAAAAATATTAAAGGTACCCTCCTACGGTTCACTCGGGGCACTAAATAACGTTACTCTCTACTTTCCGGGAGATGGTGCAAAATAATTATTTTGTTCCTTAAGCGAGTTTTTTTCCCGAGAGAAACCAAAAAAAAAATAATTACGGAATCTAAGTCTGTAAAGAATTGATAATAATCATAATCAGTTATTCACATATTGGATATTTATTTTTTTTCTTCGTTCTTAATTTTTCTTAAATTCTTAATTATTTATCATGATCTATACTATATTTATTTATATTAATTTTTTTTATAGTTTAGTCTCCCTTAAATTCCATTTTCTACGATAAATAATTTTTAGAGGTAACTAAATTAAAAAAAAATAATAAAAAATATTGCACGACGCCCATTTACCTCGGAAACGTCCTCGTCATATAGTGACGTTTCGTAAAAGCCCAAAATAAATGACTCTACGCGTTTAGAATCCATTTTTTACGCTTAGAAGTCTTTAAGCGTAATAATAGTTCCAATAGTGACGTTTCATCGGAACCGTTTATAACTCAAAAGGTCTAAATCAAAATCGCCCTCCAAAAAGTCGACCTCGGGAAAAATTGAATTTTTTTTTTTCAAATTTTAACTTATACCTTCGACTTATAAACGGTACAGAATAAACGTCACTATAATAATAATTAATACGCTTAACGATAGTTCATCCCTGACAAATATGCCGTTTTTTGATCGTTCGAGCGTTTTATGGTAATCGAAAACGTCATTATTTATAGTTGACGCCCGTAGAGGAAACCCGGCCTCGATTGATCCCCTCCGAGGATCGTCTCGGTAATTACGAAACGTCACTATCGTATTTTGAGGAAAAAAACGAAAAGTTCATGGATAAAGTTATGATGAAATTAGGAAAAATTAAGACATAGAAAAAATAAACAAATAATGAAATATGTGAATACCTGAATATCAATTCTTAATATAAATATCGACGTAAAGAAATCTTAAAGGTCCCCACTTACGCTTCGATCGGGGCACAAAATAACGTAACTTTTTACTTCTCGGGAGATGTTGCAAAATAAATTTTTCGTTTCCTAAGCGATTTTTTTTCGAGGGCAAGTGTACTTTATATATATATTATTATTTTTTTTAATTTAGTCTCCCTTAAATTCAGTTTTCTATGAAAAATAATTTTTAGAGGTAACTAAACAAAAATTAATTATAAAAACTACGCACGACCCCTATTTCCTATAGGCTTTGAGCGATTTTTTGCTACACTTTAAAAATTAACGTAAAAAAATATTAAAGGTACCCTCCTACGGTTCACTCGGGGCACGAAATAACGTTACTCTCTACTTTTCGGGAGATGGTGCAGAATAAATTTTTTGTTCCTTAAGCGGAGTTTTTTTCCGAGGAAAACCAAAAAAAAAAAAAAAAAATAATTACGAATCTAGGACTTCGCATAGCCATAATAAGTTATTCACTTATTTGATTTTTACTTTTTCTTCGTTCTTAATCTCTCCTTTAAATTCTTAATTATTTATCATGATATATTATATTTATTTATATAATTTTTTTCTATAGTTTAGTCTCCCTTAAATCCGCTTTTCTACGATAAAATAATTTTTAGAGGTAACTAAATTAAAAAAAATAATAAAAAATATTGCACGACGCCCATTTACCTCGGAAACGTCCTCGTCATATAGTGACCTTTCGTAAAAGCCCAAAATAAATGACTCTACGCGTTTAGAATCCATTTTTTACTCTTAGAACGTCGTTAAACGTAATAATAGTTCCAATAGTGACGTTTCGTCGGAACCGTTTATAACTCAAAAGGTATAAATCAAAATCTCTCTCCAAAAAGTCGACCTCGGGAAAAATTGAAATTTTTTTTTTTCAAATTTTAACTTATACCTTCGACTTATAAACGGTACAGAATAAACGTCACTATAATCATAATTAATACGCTTAACGATAGTTCATCCCTGAAAATATTGCCGTTTGATCGTTCGAGGTCGTTTTTATGGTAATCGAGAAACGTCATTATTTTATAGTGACGCCGTAGAGGAAACCCGGCCGCGATTGATCCCCTCCGAGGATCGTCTCTCGGTAAAAACTAAATTCCACTATCGTATGTTGAGGAAAAAAACGAAAAGTTCACGGATAAAGTTATGATGAAAATTATGAAAAATTAAGAACATAGAAAAAATAAACAATAAATGATATGTGAATACCTGAATATCAATTCTTAATATAAATATCGACGTAAAGAAATCTTAAAGTTCCCCACTTACGCTTCGATCGGGGCACAAAAATAACGGTACTTTTTACTTCTCGGGAGATGTTGCAAAATAAATTTTTTGGTTCACTCGGGCACGAAATAACGTTACTCTCTACTTTTCGGGAGATGGTGCAAAATAAATTTTTTGTTCCCTAAGCGAGTTTCATTCCCGAGAGAAACCAAAAAAAAAAATAATTACGGAATCTAAGACCTGAAAAAATTGCTTATAATAAGTTATTCACATATTGGATATTTATTTTTTTTCTTCGTTCTTAATTTTTCTTAAATTCTTAATTATTTATCATGATCTGTACTATATTTATTTATATTAATTTTTTTCTATAGTTTAGTCTCCCTTAAATTCCGTT
Source organism: Trachelipus rathkii (assembly GCA_015478945.1). NCBI lineage: Eukaryota > Metazoa > Arthropoda > Malacostraca > Isopoda > Trachelipodidae > Trachelipus > Trachelipus rathkii. The sequence goes on along the minus strand of JABUQX010090801.1, from coordinate 13,621 downwards.
TTCTACGATAAATAATTTTTAGAGGTAACTAAATTAAAAAAAATAATAAAAAATATTGCACGACGCCCATTTACCTCGGAAACGTCCTCGTCATATAGTGACGTTTCGTAAAAGCCCAAATAAAATGACTCTACGCGTTTAGAATCCATTTTTACTAGTAGAATATCGTTGTCGTTAAGCGTAATAAAAGTTCCAATAGTGACGTTTCCATCGGAACCGTTTATAACTCAAAAGGTCTAAATCAAAATCGCTCTCCAAAAAGTCGACCTCGGAAAAAATTGAAATTTTTTTTTTCAAATTTTAACTTATACCTTCGACTTATAAACGGTACAGAATAAACGTCACTATAATCATAATTAATTCGCTTAACGATAGTTTTTCCCTTAAAATATTGGCCGTTTGGACGTTCGAAGTCGTTTTTATGGTTAATCGAGAAACGTCATTATTTTATAGTGACGCCGTAGAGGAAACCCGGCCTTATCCCATAGGACGATCTGGCTGGGAAACAAAGAATTCCAAAGGACAGTGTGACTAGGAAAAAAAATTTCAGGATAAATGTGGATGGAAAACATAAGAAAAATCAAGAATTGATTGAATAGAAAGCAAATAATAAATGATATTGTAAATACCTGAATATCAATTCTATATAGACTTCGATTTCATAACAATTTTTTTAAGGCCTCCACTTACGCTTCGATCCGGGCACAAAATAACGTAACTTTTTAACTTCTCGGGAGATGTTGCAAAATAAGTTTTTTCGTTCCTTAAGCGAGTTTTTTTTTTGAGGGCGAGTGTGCTTTATATATATATGTGATATTATATTTTTTTTATTTAGTCTCCCTTAAATTCAGTTTTCTATGAAAAATTATTTTTAAGGGGTAATAACTAAACAAAAATTAATTATATAAACTACCCACGACCCCCATTTCCTATAGTTTTTGAACAATTTTTGCTACACATTAAAAATTTTAACGTAAAAAAGTATTAAAGGTACACTCCTACGGTTCACTTGGGGCACGAAATAAATTTACTCTCTACTTTTCGGGATGTTGCAAAATAAATTTTTTGTTCCTTAAAGCGGTTTTTTTTCCCCGAAACTCATTATATATATAGTGACGCCGTAGCAGGAAACCGGCCTCGATGATCCCCTCGAGGAGCGTTCTAGGTAATTACGATAAGGTCACTTATTCGTATTTTGAGGAAAAACGGAAAAGTTCACGGATGAAGTTATGATGAAAAAATTAGGAAAAATTAAGAACACGTAACATTTTACTTCTCGGGAAATGTTGCAAAATAAATTTTTCGTTCCTTAAGCGGGTTTTTTTCCCGAGGGCAAGTGTACTTTATCTATACTATTATTATTTAATTAAGTCTCCCTTAAATTCAGTTTTCTATGAAAAATTAATTTTTAGAGGTAACTAAACAAAAATTAATTAAAAAAACAACGCAAGACGCATATTTCCTATAGGCTTTGAGCGATTTTTTGCTACACCTTAAAAATTAGCGTAAAAAAAATATTAAAGATAGTTCATCCCTGAAAATATTGCCGTTTGTTCGTTCGAGGTCGTTTTTATGGTAATCGAGAAACGTCATTATATTATAGTGACGCCGTAGAGGAAACCCGGCCTCGATTGATCCCCTCCGAGGATCGTCTCGGTAATTACGAAACGTCACTATCGTATTTTGAGGAAAAAACGAAAAGTTCACGGATAAAGTTATGATGAAAGTTAGGAAAAATTATGAATACCTGAATATCAATTCCTTATATAAATATCGAAGTAAAGAAATCCTAAAGCTCCCCACTTACGCTTCGATCGGGGCACAAAATAACGTAACTTTTTACTCCTCGGGATATTTTGCAAAATAAATTTTTCGTTCCTTAAGCGAGTTTTTTTTTTCGAGGGCAAGTGTACTTTATCGATACTAATATTTTTTTTTAATTTAGTCTTCCTTAAATTCAGTTTTCTATGAAAATTAATTTTTAGAGGTAACTAAACAAAAAATAATAAAAAAAACAACGCACAACGCCCATTTCCTATAGGCTTTGAGCGATTTTTTGCTACACTTTAAAAATTAGCGTAAAAAAATATTAAAGGTACCCTCCTACGGTTCACTCGGGGCACTAAATAACGTTACTCTCTACTTTCCGGGAGATGGTGCAAAATAATTATTTTGTTCCTTAAGCGAGTTTTTTTCCCGAAAGAAACCAAAAAAAAAATAATTACGGAACCCCTATTTCCTATAGGCTTTGAGCGATTTTTTGCTACACTTTAAAAATTAACGTAAAAAAATATTAAAGGTACCCTCCTACGGTTCACTCGGGGCACGAAATAACGTTACTCTCTACTTTTCGGGAGATGGTGCAAAATAAATTTTTTGTTCCTTAAGCGAGTTTCATTCCCGAGAGAAACCAAAAAAAAAATAATTACGGAATCTAAGCCTGTAAAAAATTGCTTATAATAAGTTATTCACATATTGGATATTTATTTTTTCTTCGTTCTTTATTTTTTCTTAAATTCTTAATTATTTATCATGATCTGTACTATATTTATTTATATTAATATTTTTCTATAGTTTAGTCTCCCTTAATTTCCGTTTTCTACGATAAATAATTTTTAGAGGTAACTAAATTAAAAAAAATAATAAAAAATATTGCACGACGCCCATTTACCTCGGAAACGTCCTCGTCATATAGTGACGTTTCGTAAAAGCCCAAAATAAATGACTCTACGCGTTTAGAATCCATTTTTTACTCTTAGAACGTCGTTAAACGTAATAATAGTTCCAATAGTGACGTTTCGTCGGAACCGTTTATAACTCAAAAGGTATAAATCAAAATCTCTCTCCAAAATGTCGACCTCCTGAAAAATTTGAATTTTTTTTTTTCAAATTTTAACTTATACCTTCGACTTATAAACGGTACAGAATGAACGTCACTATAATAATAATTAATACGCTTAACGATAGTTCATCCCTGAAAATATTGCCGTTTGACCGTTCGAGGTCGTTTTTATGGTAATCGAGAAACGTCATTATTTTATAGTGACGCCGTAGAGGAAACCCGGCCTCGATTGATCCCCTCCGAGGATCGTCTCGGTAATTACGAAACGTCTATCGTATTTATAGGAAAAAAACGAAAAGTTCACGGATAAAGTTATGATGAAAATTATGAAAAATTAAGAACATAGAAAAAATAAACAATAAATGATATGTGAATACCTGAATATCAATTCTTAATATAAATATCGACGTAAAGAATTCTAAGGTCTCCACTTACGCTTCGATCGGGGCACAAAATATCGTAACTTTTTACTTCTCGGGAAGTCATGTTGCAAAAAGAAGTTTTTCGTTCCTCGGGCAAACCGAAATAACGTTACTGCTCTACTTTTCGGGAGTGCGTGCAAAATAAATTTTTGATTCCTTAAGCGAAGTTTCATTCCCAAGAGAAAGAAACCAAAAAAAAAAATTAAATTACGGAATCTAAGACTATAAAGAATCGTTATAATAAGTTATTCACATATTGGATAATTTATTTTTTCTTCGTTCTTTATTTTTTCTTAAATTCTTAATTATTCTGATCTGTACTATATTTATATTATATTAATTTTTTCTATAGTTTAGTCTCCCTTAAATTGTCATTGCTACGATAAATAATTTTTAGAGGAAACTAAATTAAAAAAAATAATAAAAATATTGCACGACGCCCATTTACCTCGGAAACTCCTTCCGATCATATAGTGACGTTTTCGTAAAAGCCCAAAATAAATGACTCTACGCGTTTAGAATCCATTTTTTACTCTTAGAACGTCGTTAAACGTAATAATAGTTCCAATAGTGACGTTTCGTCGGAACCGTTTATAACTCAAAAGGTATAAATCAAAATCTCTCTCCAAAAAGTCGACCTCGGAAAAAATTGAATTTTTTTTTTTTCAAATTTTAACTTATACCTTCGACTTATAAACGGTACAGAATAAACGTCACTATAATAATAATTAATACGCTTAACGATATTCATTTTAGCCTACACTTTAAATTAACGGTAAAAAAAATTGTAAGGTTACATCCTATGGTCACTCGGCAGAAATAACGTTACTCGGTCTTCTTTCTCGGAGATGGTGCAAAATAAATTTTTTGTTCTCTAAATCCAAGTTTTTTTTCTAGAGAAACTAAAAAAAAATTATTACGGAATCTAAGTCTGTAAAGAATTGCTAATAATAAGTCTTTTCCACATTCACCGTATTTATTTTTTTTCGTTCCTTAATTTTTTTAGAAGATTCTAATTATTTTCTATACTATATTTATTTCATTAATTTATATTTAGTTTAGTCATTTTATTATTCTTTTATTACGATAAACTTTGATAGAGTACTAATTAAAAAACAATAATAAAATATTGCACGTACGACCATTTACCTCGGAACGTCCTCGTCATATAGTGACTTTTCGTAAAAGCCCAAAATAAAGACTCTACGCGTTATAATCACTTTCTTACGCTGTCGAACGTCTTCAGCGTAATAAAGTTCCCATTAGTGAGTTTCTAGACCGTTTATAATCAAAAGGTCTAAATCAAAATCGCTCTCCAAAGAGTCGACCTCGAAAAATATTAAAATTGTTTTTCTTCAAAATTTTACTATATACCTTCGACTATCTAAACGCGTTACGAATTAACGTCACCTATAATAATTAATTAATACGCTTATAACATAGTTATCTTGAAAATAACTTGCCGTTTGATCGTTAGGAGGTGTTTTTATAGGTAATCGAGAAACGGTATTATATTCTAGTGACTCCGTAGAGAAAACCGGCCTCGATCCGATCCCTCGGGTACTTCTCGGTAAGAACAGAGACGTAGATCTATTTGAGGAAAAAACGAAAGGTTCACGGATAATTTATGCGATGAAAATTAGAAAAATTAAAGAACATGAGAAAAAAATAAACAATTAATGATAGGTGAATACCTGAATCAATTCGTAATATAAATATCGACGTAAAGAACTCTTAAAGGTCCCCACTCGCATTTCGATTCGGAGGCACAAATAACGTAACTTTTACTTTCTTCGGAGATGTGCCAAAATAATCATTTTTCATGCTCTTAAGCGAGTTTTTTTCGAGGGCAAGTGTACATTATGATATATTATTATTTTTTTGAACATTTTTTCAATGAATCAATTTTCAATTGCAAAAGTTGACGGAAGAGGTAACCTAAACAAAAAATAAATAACAAAAAATAATTTAAAAACAAGAACGACGCCATTTCCTATATGCTTTGAGCGATTTTTGTCTCAATTTAAAATTAACGTTAAAATAATTAAAGGTACCCTCCTACGTTTCACTCGGGGCACGAATAACGTCACTCTCTACTTTTCGGAAAATGGTGCAAAATAAAAAATTTTTTTGCTTCTTAAGCGAGCTTTTTTTCCGGAGAACAAAAAAAAAAAAAATAATTACGGAACCTAAGTCTGTAAAGAATTGATAAAATTAGTTATTCAAATGATTGGATATTTATTTTATCTTCGTTCTTATTTTTCTTAAAGTCTTAATTATTTATCAAAGTAATGTTGACAGTGGGTCTCAAACTTTTTCGATTCGCGACACCCTTGACTAATTCAAGTAAAGTTTGCCGAAGTCACCCCATTTTAGATTCTTAAAGGAAAGTTTCCAATTTATAAATAGGGTCTATCATTAATCATAAAATTGCAATAATTTGCAGTATCCAGCATGCAAAGCATTCCAGGATTTGCCTCTGAATATATAAATATATAAGGATAAACATAACTAAAATTTAACAAGTTGAACTGTTTCGAGATTTATTTTGATTTGTTAAATGAAATGAATACATATGAAAATAGTTCAAATTTCGGTCACCTGAGGGGAAGCTGCGCGCCACCAAATGTGACGGCGTCAAGCAGTTGGAACCACTGATATAACTATATTTATTTATATTAATTTTTTTTTATAGTTTAGTCTCCTTAAATTCCATTTTCTATAAATAATTTTTAGGGTACTAAATGAAAACAAAATAAAAAATATTGCACGACCCATTTACCTCGGACACGTCGTCGTCATATAGTGACGGTTAAAATAAATAACTTTACGCGTTTAGAATCCATTTTTTTACGCTTAGACTAGGTTTAGCGTAATATGTCAATAGGAGTTTCATCGGAACCGTTTATAACTCAAAAAGTCTAAATCAAAATCGCTCCCCAAAATTATTTCTGAAAATTGAAATTTTTTTTTCAAATTTTATTTTATACATTCGGATTATAGATGTACAGAAAAACGTCACAATAATTAATAATTATACGCTAAACATCGTTCTCAACGTTGTGACGCGTCAATTTGGGTGGCGCTGCTTCCCCTCAGGGGTTTGCGATAAAGTTATTGAAATTTTCATTTTTATGTTTTTTCATTGTTTTCATTTGAAAATTTTAATCGTATTTTGAATGTTTCCAACTTGTTAAGAAGTGTAGTTATGTATTCATATATATTATTATATATAATTCAGAGCAAATCGTGGAATGCTTTTTTTTAATCTGTGGGACCATGCAAAATTATTTGCTTTTTGATTAATGATGAACTATTTATAAATTGGGAAGGACTTTCCTTTAGAATCTTTAAAGATGGGGTTACTTCGGCAACTTAATTAGTCAAGGGTGCGCGAAATCGAAAGAAGTTTTAGAGAACCACGGCGCTAACGATAGTTTCATCCTGAAAGATTCAGTTTGAGATACGTTCGAGGTCGTTATTAGGGTAATCGAGAAATATTTTCATTATAGTGACTGCCTTTGGAATGTATGTGGAGACCTTCGAGGATCGTCTCGGTAATTACAAAACGTCACTATCGTATTTTGACGAAAATAAAAGTTCCGATAAAGGTATGATGAAAATTAGAAAAATTAAGACACAATAGAAAAACATACAACAATAAGTGATAAGTGAATACACTGATATAATTACTATAAATAAATGATCACGTAAAGAAATGTTAAGTCCAACTTACGCTTCATCGGGGAGCAAAATAAAGTAATTTTTACTTCGGGAGATATTGCAAAATAAATTTTTCGTTCTTGGCGAGTTTTTTTTCGAGGGCAAGATGTACTTTATATATATATATTTTTTTTTTTATTTAGTCTCCTTACTTCAACATTTCAATGAAATAATTTTTAGAGGTAACTAAAAACAAAAATGAACTAAACCAAGAAATAATTTAAAAAACACGCAACGACGCCGTTTCGAGGTAAACTGGCTGGTGCAATATGTTTTATTATCTTTTTTTTTTAATTTAAGTACCTCAAAAAATATTTATCCAATAGAAAATGAATTTAAGGGAGACAAACTAATAAAAAGAAATTTAAATTATGAATAAATTAGTATAGATCATGATAATAATTAGAACTTAAGACAACAATAGAACAAAAATAAATAAATATAGTATTGTGAATAACTGATTATTATCGATTGTTTACAGATTTTTTCCGTATTATTTCTTTTTTTTTTTGGTTTTTCTCGGGGAAAAAACTCGCTTAAGGAACAGAAATATTTATTTTTCGCACCATCTCTCGAAAGTAGAGGATAGAAGCGTTATCTTCGTGCCCGAGTGAACGTAGGAGGGTACCTTATATTTTTTTAGTTAATTTTTAAGTGTAGCAAAATCGCTTCCAAGCCCTATAGGAATTGGACGTGCGTGATAATGACGTTGCGCATAAAGCCAAAATAATGACTCTGACCGTTGTAGAATCATTTTTGTATGCTTTAGAAAACGTCTGTTAGCGTAATTAGTCAGTTCAATAGTGACGTTTCACGAACCGTTTATAAAATCAAAAGGTTCTCTAAATAAATCGAATCTCCAAAAAAGTCGGACTCGGAAAAATTGAAATTTTTGTTTAATTTCAGTTTACTGATCATCGACTTAATAAATGTCAGAAACATAGTCACGTATAATTAATGTTAATACGGCTTACGATGTTCATCCCTGAATACTTCGAGTTCGTTTTATGGTAATCGAGAAACGTCATTAATATCCTATCAGTGACGCCGTATGAGAAACGGCTCGATTGATATCTCGATATCGTCTCGGGTATTTACGAACGTCACTACGTATTTTGAGGAAAAACGAAAAGTTTCACGGATAAAGGTATGATGAAAATTAGGAAAATTAAGGACATAGAAAAAAATAACAAACTAATGATGAGTGTAATTCATTATATCATCTTAATTAAAAATATCGACGTAAAGAATCTTAAAGTCGCTTACTACCGCTTCGATCGGGCACAAAAGTACGGTACTATTTTTACTTTAGCGGCGAGATGTTGCAAAATTAAATTTTTCGTCCTTAAGGCGAGTTTTTTTTCGAGGGCAAGTGTACTTTATGAAGTATATTATAAATTTTTTATTTAGTCTCCCTTAAATTCATTTTTATATGAAAAAATAATTTTTAAGTAAACTAAAAAAGAAGATAATTAAAAAAACCAACGCAAGGCGCCATTTATGTCTTAGCGATTTGTTGCTACGCTAAAAAATAACGTAAAACACTTCTACGGTTCACTCGGGCACGAAATAAACGTTAACTCTCGTACTTTCGGAATTACTTACGAGATTTGTTTGTTATTGACAGCAAGTTTCTTTACAGCAAATGACAAAAAAAAAATTATTACGGAATCTAAAGTCTGTAAAGAACTGATAATATCCGTTATTCACATATTGGATATTTGAGTTTTTCATCGTTCTTAATTTTTCTTAAAGTCTTAATTAGATTTATAATAAGATTAATATACTATATTTATTTATATTAATTTTTCATTTTTTTTAGTTCTATTTTCAAATTATTTCCTCTTATTAAACAGAATCCAATAAATTTGGACAGCTATTCAATATTTGAACGATGAATACCATTTACTCCGAAGTCGGTCTATAGGTTGACGTTTCGTAAAAAGCCCAAATAAAGACTCTACGCGTTTAAATCATTTTTACCCTTAGAATCGTATAAGCACGTAATAATAGTTCCAATGTTAGACGTTCATCGAACCGTATTACTATAATCGAAAGTCCGAATCATATTTTTTCCAAAAAGTCTACCTTCGTACTTTTAACACTTTTTTTCATTCACAATTTAAAGATATTTCTTTCACTTATTTATGATAGCCATTGCCCGACACTATGATGACAATAATTATTACCTCTTAACGACTATTTCATCCTAAAATATTGCCGTTTGTCGTTCGAGGTCGTTTAGTATGAGTAGTCGTAGAAACTCGATTATTAGAGTGAGCCGTAGAGAAACCCGGCTCGAATGATCCCCTCGAGTAATCGTTTCGTGATTACGAAACGCACTATCGTATTTGAGGAAAAAAAACGAAAGGTTCACGGATAAAGGTATGATGAAATTAGGAAAATTAGAACATAGAAAACATAAACAATTAATGATAAGTGAATACTGAATATCAATTCTATATATAGAATATACGTAAAGAAATTTAAAGTCCAACTACGCTATCATTCGGGGCACAAAATACGTAAAACATTTTACTATCTTCGATAATATTACAAAATAAATATTCGATTCCTTGAGCGAGTTTTTTTTTCGAGGGCAAGAGTATGTACTTTTTAGTATATTAGTTGTTTTTTAATTTAGTCTCTGAAATTAGTTTTCAATGAAAAATAATTTTAGAGTAAATAAACAAAAATGGTAATAAACAAAAAGATTCATTTAAAAAACACGCACACGCACGTTTCCGAGTAAAATGGAACGTGGTACAATATTTTATATTTATCTTTTTTTTATAATTAGTTACCTCTAAAAAATATTTATCGTAGAAATGGAATTTACGGGAACTAAACTATAAGAAAATAATATGAATAATATAGTATAGATCATGATTTATATAATTAAGACTTAAGAAAAATAGAACGAAGAAAATTAAATACAATATGTGAATTAACACTGCTATATTATCGATTGTTATTACGACTAGATTCGTAATTAGTTGTTTTTTTTTTGGTTTCTCTCGGGAATAAAACTTGTAGAACAAATATTTTTTTGCACCATGCTCTCGAAAGTAGGAGTAGTACGTAATATTCGTGCCCCGAGTGAACGTGAGGAGGGGTACTTTATATTTTTATTACTTTATTTTTAAGTGTTAGCAAAAAAGCGATCAAGGCCATAGGGAAATGGCGTCCGTCGTTAGTGGACGGTTGGAAAGAAGCCAAAATTAAATGACCTTACCGCGTTTTGATCCAGTTTTTTGTTAGGACGTCGTAAGCGTAATAGTAGTTCCAAAGTGAAGTTATACGGAACCTTTATAATCAAAAGTCTAAATCAAAATGCCGTCTCCAAAAGTCAAGGCCTCGGCAAAATAATGTGAAATTTTTCTTTCTTTCAATTGTGTTAACTAGTATACTTCGACTTATAATGGTTCAAAGAAAAAGGTCACTATAATAATAATTTGAGCTTAACGATAGTGTAAATCCCGGAAAATACGTTCGAGTTCGTTTTGTATGGTAATCTGAGAGACGTATTATTATGCGTATAGGACGCACGATTAGGAAACCAGGCCTCGATTTAGATATTCTCCGGTTCGTCTCGGTATTTAGCGAATACGTCACTATCGCGTATTTTGAGGAAAAAAAACGAAAAAGTTCGACGCGAATCATGATGAAATATACAGGAAAAGATTAAGGACATAGAAAAAATAACAACTAATGATGACGGATACCTGAAATAATCAATTACTTAGATAATAAATTCGGACGTAAAGAATTCTTTAAAGGTCTTACTTACGCTTCGAGTGGAGCAAAATACGTAACTTTTTAATTCTCGGGAAGATTGTTGCAAAATAATTTTTCGATATCTTAAGCGAGTTTGTTTTTCACGACGGGCAAGTGTTACTTAGTAAGTCTATTTTTAAATTTTTTTAATTAGTTTTCCTTTCAATTTCATTTAATTCTATGAAAAATATTCTTTTAAGTATATAACTAAACAAGAAATAATTAAAAACAACGCGACGACGCCCATTTTTCTATAGGCTTTGAGCGATTGTTTGCTACACTTTAAAAAATCTTTAAAAAACGTGAAAAAAAAAACCCCCTTCTTTTTACCGGTTTTTTTTTTCCCAAAACCCTTTCGGGAGGGGGGAACGAAATAACGTTACTCTTTACTTTCGGGAGATGGTGCAAAACAAATTTTTTGTTTCCTTAAGCGAGTTTTTTTCCGAAGAAACCAAAGAAAAATTAGTTACGGAATCTAAGTCTTGTAAAGAATAATGATACCAGTTTTGATAAAAGTATTCGGTTTTGCGATTCTTAATTTTTCTTCCGTAAGTTATTATTTATCATGATTTATACTATATTTATTTATATTAATGTTTTTTTTTAGTTTAGTCTCACTTAAATTCCATTTTCTACGATAAAATTTTTAGATGGTGAACTAAAGTAAAAAAAATAATTAAGAATATTGCACGACGCCATTACCTCGGAACGTCGTCGTCATATTAGTGGTTTCGTAAAAAAGCCAAGTAGAAATGACTCTGCGTTATAGAATCAATTTTATTACCGGGTGGAGAACGTACGTTAAGCTATATAGTTCCAATGTGACGATTTCATCGAACCGTTTATAACTAAAAAGATCTAAATAAACGCTCTCCAGAAAGTCGACCTCGGGAAAAATATGAATTTTTTTTTCTTCGAATTTTAACTTAGACCTTTTTAAATGGTACAGAATAAACGTCACTATATAATAATTATTACTCTTAACGATATTTCATCCCTCAAAATATTGCGTTTGGTCGTTCGAGGTCGTTTTTATGGTATCGAGAAACTCTTATTATAGTACGCCGTAGAGAAACCCGACCCTCGAAGATTCCCTCCGGGAGTATCGTTCGTATTTACAAAACGTCATTCGATTTGAGGAAAAAAAACGAAAAGATCACGGATAATATTATTCAGGTGAAAATTAGGAAAAATAAAGAACAGAGGAAACCCGGCCTCGAATGATCCCCTCCGAGTATCGTCTCTTACGAAACGTCAATATCGTATTTTGAGGAAAAAAACGAAAAGTTCAAGGATAAAAGTATGATGAAAATTAGTAAAATTAAGAACATAGAAAAATAACATTAATGAATTGATTCCAACAAGTTCATAAAATTCTTACACTATGAAACATGACCACAGATACCTTTAAGGTCCAACTTACGCTTCGATTGGGCACCAAAAAACCGTAATTTTACTTCTCGAGATTCTTGCAAATATATTTTTTTCCTAAAGCGTTGGTCTTTGCCTGATATAAGTGTTTCTGCAATGAATTGAGAATTATAGTTTTTGTTATTTTAGGTCTCTGAAATTCAGTTTTCAATGAAAATAATTTTTTAGAGGTAATTAAAGGAGAAAATGTAATGAAGAAAAAAATATTAAAAAAAAAGCACGAACGTTTTCGAGGTAAATGGGCGTCGTGAATATGACATACGACACCTAAAAGTGATATTCAATCAGATCTCAGGAAAAAGAACCAACAAGAGATTAAGAAAACCACACTGTATAAAAAATTGAATATGAATGCTGTAGGATTTTCTTTTTTCTAAAATTAAAAATTTAATAAACATTACTGAAGAACCTAAAGAAAACAAATTAAAATATTCATATGTGCATTACCTTCTGACTAGGGTCTGTAATACAAGATTTCCTTCAGCAGAGTTTTATTTCCCAAGAGAAACCAAAAAAATAATTACGAATCTAGGACTTCGCATAGCCCCGTAAGGTTAAGCGAGTGGACGTCGTGTATAAGTGACGTTTCGTAAAACCAAATAAATGATTCTACGCGTTCAAATCATTTTTATGCTTAGAACGTCGGTTAAGGTATAGTAGTTCCCAAATAGTGAATTTCACGGAACCGTGTTATATAACTCAAAAGTCCTAATAATCAAAATCGCTCTCAAAAGTCAGCGCTCATGCAAAAATTGAATTTTTTTTTTTTTAAATTTTTACTTCTACTACCTTACTTTAGGACAGAAAAGAGGTCATATTATAATAATGAATACGCTTAACGATAGTTCATCCCTGAAAATACGTTCGAGTTCGTTTTTATGGTAATCGAGAAACGTCATTATATTCATGATTGACGCCGTGAGAAACCGGCACTCGATGATATCTTCCCGAGTATCGTCTCGGTATTACGAACGTCACGTATCGATTTGAGGAAAAAAACGAAAGTTTATTGCTAAAGTAATGATGAAAATTAGGAAAAATTAAAATACATAGAAAATAAACAATTAATGATGTGTGACTATGAATATCAATTTTAATATAAATATCGAGTAAAGAAATTAAAGGTCCTCACTTACGCTTCGATCGGGGACAAAAATAACGTAATTTTTACTATTCGGGAGATGTTGCAAAATAATTTTTCGTTCTTGAGAGAGTTTTTTTTTCGAGGGCAAGTGTTCTAAATATAGATTATTAATTTTTTAATTTGTCTCGCTACCCATTTCAGTTTCGCTGAAAAAATGTATTTAGAGATAACTAACAAAGAATATTAAAAACAGAAAACGACGACGCCATTTTCTATAGGCCTTGAGCGAATATTTTTGTACACTTTAAAAAATTAACGTAAAAAAAATATCTCTCTCTTTTT
>JABUQX010090800.1:0-12500 GCA_015478945.1 Trachelipus rathkii | reverse complement strand
TCAAGATTGTTTTTTTTGTTTTTTAGGTTTAATTATTTTAATAATATAATTAATTGTAGTAATTAATGTTTAATAATAACAATAACACTGTGTGGTTGTGTTTCCTTTAAAAAAAATGGTTTATTTAATGAAATAGCAAAATAGTGTTTGAAATTAGGCTAACCCCTAGAGCTGAAATTCAGTTTTTGACAAAAGTTTTTTGAAGGCCTAGGGTAGTTGTAGGCCTATATATTTTTTTATTCATATTGGTGACACAATATCAGGCATTTTTTTAAGTAAATAATTTTGAATTAAGTATTTTTGAACAAAATGGACGATTTTGTCAAATTTAAAAAAATGAGGTCTAATTTAAAAATTCGTATTACTAAAAGAGTAAATAAATTAAATGAATTAAAATCAAATGACTGTTTGGGTATTATTTTCTGCAAATCTCAAATAAATGAAATAAATAAATTGATATTAAAAATCAAAGAAATTGATGAAAGCATGATTGATATTTTGATGGAATCTGAGATTGAAGGCCTAAATATGGACTCTGAAATAGAAAGTCAAAGTGATTATTATTTAGAATTAGAAATTAAATTAAGTGTTTTTAATGAATTTATTTTAAGTAAAGAGACTGCTAAGACAGAACCTATAAATTCTGATAGTTTTGTGGAAGCCTTAAATAACATAGATCACACTACTAATGTAAAATTACCTACCATGAGTTGTGCAGTATTTGATGGTGATGTGAATAAAATTAGTTTTCAAGTTTTTATAAATCAATTTATGAATATTGTAGGAAATAACCCTAAACTTAATGACTCTGTTAAATTAATGTACCTTTTAAGCTTCTTGAGGGACTATCCTTTAAGTATTGTGTCTCATTTATCTATCATACCAGAACATTATAAAGTAGCATTAGAATTGTTGAAAGCTGAATATTTGGATGTAACTACTATAACAAATGACTTGTTTGCCTCTTTGATAGCTATTAATATAGAATCCAAATATGATAAAGATTTTTTATCCTTAAAAAATGCATTAAATAAAATCAGGGCTATTATTTACGATCTTAAAGTGCATAAATTGGATTTTACCATCTCAAAGAGTCCAGGCTGTTGTTTGTTGTCACATATAGTAGTAAAAAAGCTACCTAAAGTATTTTTGAAGGACCTGATAAGAAAAGTAGGTCATAATTATCCTGACATAAATGAAGTTCTTGAAAATTATCAGGATATAATAAAGGCTTTAATATGTACTAGTTCTTCCTCAGAAAGAACAGTAGGTGACAAACTTAAATTTAAAAGTAAAAGTACACCTGTTACTCCTCAAAAAGAAAAAACATCTCAAAATAATGCTAACAATAAACAGCATTCTTTAGCCAATTTTCAAACCTCAGGTAATAAAGTAAAAGAGGTTGAAAAAAAGTGTAAATTATGTTCTGGGCCACATTCTTTGGGACTATGTCCTGTGTATAACAATTTTGAAGGTCGTATTAATAGAGTTAAAGAGTTGGGGTTATGCGAACAGTGTGCTGGCAATCATCCGCAAGCACAGTGTTTTGGTAATAATAATAAAATGAGGTTTCCATGTAAGTGTGGAAGTAGGTCACACATACAACCATTGTGTAATGTAAATAGTGAGGTGGTAAATACAACGACCAATCATTGCATAACTTTCCATCAAAGTTTAGAGAATGAATACATTCCGCCTACTACTTCATTAAATATGGTTTTCAATGGTAAAGAAAAAACTTTAAGATGTTTGATAGATACAGCTTCTAGTAGGTCTTATATTTCAAGAGAAGCTGCTGAAAAGCTAATACCTAATATAAATAGTCTTCCTATAATAGAATATGAGGTTCAAACTTTCATTGGTTCTAAAATTAAAAGGTTTCATCAAACATTAATTGGCGTAAGAGTATTTAAAAGAATAGTTTTCATTCCTTTTCTTATAGATGATGAATTAAATATAAATTATAAAGTAAATGGCATTTCAGATGTTATTAAAAATATGAAACTTAATGGTTTAAATTTTGCTGATAGTAATTTTAATAATTCTAATGTAAATAGTCATATTAAAATAGATGTTTTGCTTGGAATAGAAATAATAGACTTGTTTCCATCCTTTCAGACTGTAACTTTTGCAAGTAGTCATTGTTTACATATTGGTAATAATAAATTAATACCAATAGGTAATATTTATAATTTTTTAAGTAGAGAACAAATTGTGCGTTTGGTTGAAACCAGAAAAAGTAAAAAAGTTAATAATTTTATAACTCAGTCAAAAGTTGAAACAAATAATGCCATAATTCCTAAAAATGATTCTGAATGTAATAACAGGAGGCTAAATACACAAGTGTATTTCGTGTTAGAACCATCCAAAAGTTATTTCAATCCCATTGAACAGTTTTTGGATTCTGATATTGACAATGGCTTGGAAAATCTGTTTAGCCTAGAATCATTGGGTATCAAACAGAACGAAGACATTCTGAACACTGTAGATAAATGTCAAGTGCAATTATTTAATCAGAATATGATTTTCAAAGACAACCATTATCATGTAAGTCTTCCTTGGATGAAGATAAAATAGAATTAGTTCCTAATAATTTTAAAATATCTTTAAATATAGCTAATAGAGTGTTTGATAAATTAACTCAAAATAATTTAATAAATAAATATAATAAAGTCTTTGAAGATCAATTGAATGATAAAATAATTGAAAAAGTAAATATAAATTTTAATGACCCTTCAGATATTTGTAAATATAAATTTATTCCTCATCGCCCTATAATAAGGCAATCAGAACAAGTAACCACTAAAATAAGACCAGTTTTTAATTGTTCCCTTAAAAGTAATAAAACTCTTCCATCTTTGAATGAGGCTGCTTACAGTGGTTATGACCTCATGAATTCACTTTTAAAGCTACTACTTGTGTTCAGAACGAATCGTACTGTCGTCATAAGTGATGTAAAACAAGCGTTTCTGATGATAAGGTTAAAAGATGAAGTGGACATGAATAGGTTCACTTTCTTGTGGTTTAATAACGGGCAGTTAGAAGCTTATAGGTACCTTACTCTTACTTTAATATTTGGGTTTACATCTTCCCCATTTATCTTGCATTATATAATGAAATATCATGCTTCTAAGTATCCACATGATAGATGTACTGAAATATTATCCTCAGGCTTCTATGTGGATAATTTAATATTTACAAGCATGCAAGAAGAAAGTGAGATAGTAGGTATTTATCATCAATGTAAGAAACGAATGGAGGAAGGGGGTTTTATCTTGAGATCTTGGAATAGCAACTCGGATGCTTTGCGTGTTAAGTTCAAGGAAGAAAACTCCTTTGTAGAACATTCAAGTTGTTGTGAAAAGATCTTGGGATATAGTTTCAATGTGGTGACTGATTGTATGCATATCAATAAAGTAGAATATCTGGAGAGTATTTCAACCAAGCGTCAATTGTTGTCTGAGATTTCCAAGCTTTTCGATCCTCTTAACTTTGCTCTTCCTATTTTGGTAAAGGGTAAATTGTTGATGAGACAAGTGTGGCAGCAAAAGTTGGCTTGGGATCAGAAAGTGCCTAATGAGATACTGAAGGAATGGTATAAAATACGCAGTAATTGTGAACATCTGGATACGATTGCAATACCTAGGAGGGCTCTTTCTGAAGGGAATAAGTATGGCTTGCATCTTTTTTGTGACAGTTCTGAAAGTGTCTATGGATTTGTATGTTATGGAGTGGATGATGATAACAAAAGCTCCTTTATATTTGCTAAATCCAAGGTAGCTCCGGCCAATAGGCCTAGGGAGTTAAGTATCCCTTCCCTGGAGCTGATGGGGGTTATTTTGGCCTTGAAATGCTTACCCAATATTTTGGAAGCATACAGTAATATATATTTTGAATTCATTAATATTGCTGTGGATTCACAAGTAGTTTTGAGCTGGTTATTAACCAGACAAACCAAAGTAAAATCTAAGTTTTTAAAAAATAGAATAAATGAAATGGATGGGTTAATTACTTCCATCTGTAACAAGTATAAAGTAAATGTGCATTATAAGTATGTAAATACAGCAGAAAATCCTGGTGATTTTTTAACTAGGGGTTTAAATTTTAAAAAGTACAAAGAAATATTTGCTCTGTGGTATCATGGGCCTGTTTGGTTAACTAATGATTTAGACAATTGGCCCCAGTATCCAATGTTGAGTGTGCCACAAGAGTCTTTACCTCTATTAATGGTAAATGTAAATATATTAGAAAATACATGTATTAGTATTTTAGATTTAAGTAAATATTCATGCTATCGAAAAGTCTTAAGAATCACTGCCTGGATTTTTAAATGGCTTAGTAAAATTAAAATAAATGTTGATTACCAGCAAAAATCAGTAAGGTATTGGCTTAAAATAAATCAAATTCAATCCTTTGCTAATGAAATTAAATTTTTGAAAGATTATAAACAAAAAGTAAAAGTAGCTTCCTTGAAAGATCTCAGAAATTCCTCCCTTGGTTTTAAACTTAAATCTTTTCCTTGACGAAAAAGGCTATTTAAGAAGCAAGGGCAGGATTAATAAGGCTCTTCTTATCAGCTATGAACAAGCTAATCCTATATTAATGGGAAGAAATCATGACTTTACATTGCTATTTATTAAATATGCTCATGAGCAAGTAAAGCATCTTGGCATTGGTACTACTCTTAATTACATCAGAAATCAAGGTGTGTGGATACCTAAGGGTAGAGCTGCTGTAAGATCTGTATTATTGGAATGCATTACATGCAAGAAGTACAATGCTCTTTCTTACAGGTACCCACGTTTCACTGACATACCTAGAACACACATGAATCTTATAAAACCCTACCAACACACAGGTATTGATTTCACCTCTCATGTATATGTCAAAAACAACACCTCAAAGTTAGAGAAAATGTACATCTTAATTTTCACTTGCTTAAACATCAGAGCTGTACACTTAGAACTAGTACCCTCTATGAACACCTCTGACTTTCTGTTAGCCTTCAAAAGGTTCTGTAATAAATTTAGTATACCATCATACATATATAGTGACAATGCATTATATTTCAATAAAGGGTGCAAAATAATAGAAGAGTCCTTTAATACTGATGCTTTCAAGGAGGAGTTTGATAAAAATCAGATCAAACATGTAAAAATTAACCTCTTCTCACCATGGCAAGGCAGCCATTGGGAGAGGTTAATAAAAGTAATGAAACAGTGTCTGTACAAAGCTGTGGGAAAAAGTAAAGTGACTTATTTTGAGCTTCTTACCACTCTGTCTGACATAGAAAATGCCATCAATTCCAGACCCCTAACCTATAGATCTGGTACCTCTGAGTTGGAGGCAATAACGCCCAATTGTTTTTTGAAAGTAATGTTTAATAGTAATTTAATATTTAAAAGTAATTTTGATACAGTAGAATATCAGATGGGCAGTGCACCCAACAAGGAGGTACTGGATTCTACCCTCATAAAGCAAAATGAACTCTATGAAGAGTTCAGGCGTTTGTGGCATGAGGAGTATCTCCTAAGTCTCCGGGAGCGGTCTAGACACTTGTTTCAGGGTATTTGGGAAGATAAAGTAAAGGTGGGAGATGTGGTTCTTATAAAAGACAGCAATAAACCACGTCCATTTTGGAAATTGGGCAGAGTGATGGATGTGATAGTAGGTCACGATAATAACATCCGATCAGTAAAATTAAAAACCGGTTCTGGTGAAATAGGTTTGCATTCAATCAGTAACCTTTACCCCCTCGAATTAAATACAGGAGGTGGTAGTTTATCAAATGTAACACCTGTACCTACAACACCTGTACAGGATGACAACAGCAACAGACCTGGTTCTTCTAATAATAATAATAATAATAATAATAGTAATGCCAATACAATAAGACCTCAGAGAAAAGCTGCTCTTAAACAGAGGCAGTTTATGCAAGCCAATTTGTCAAATCTATAATAAATTGCATAAATAAAGTAGTAAAATTAGGTTTAAGGTAATATTAAGTTTGGTTAAGGGTAATTTTAAGGTAGATTAAATTTTTTAAATAAAAAAGAAAAAGTAAAAAAAAAAAAAAAAAAATTGTTTTTAAATGAAGTAAAACCATTAAAGGAAACGCAAGCACACAGTTAAAGTAAACTCAAAGGTAGGGTATTGCTTCTCTTTTGAAGCAATCCTCTGCCCGGAGTGTATGAAAATTTATTTAGAAAACTATTAAATATTGGTCATTTTATAATTTAGACCACAATATAAAAATATCAGTATTATGAGTCATCAATAAAGACTTAAATATTACAGTAAAAATTCCTCCGCCACGGGCGTGACCAGATCGCGGTTAGTAAGGATAAACAGTATTGAATATTCTTCAGTAATCTTTCAGTAATTAACTAGTGAACACGTATACTGTTGTCAATATTTAAGTATTCGGGTTCATTAAAGTTGAGATTGATTCTCATTAACTTAATAAAATTGTACGCAGTATTAAGTACAATAAAATTAATATAGACAAACAATAAGTGTCTTAAAGTTTATATCACGGCTTATTACAATAATATTTCATATCAATTGCCTCAGTATCATGGCCTCAGTAAAACTGTTTAGAGTTTAAGTTACTTTGTGAAAATTAGTTACTTTAAAAGGATTAAAATATCCTTGTTTATGAAAAGGAAACCTTTTCAAACCCTTTTGGATTTTCCTGCCTTTCATTATAATGATAATCGCATTCATTATTAATTGCAAATTACTTAAATTATATAAAGCGTTTTTAGGAGGTACCTCTAAGGCGCTACGTCTGCAAATTTTTGTCTACAACAAGAAGAAGAACATTTAAGGTAAATAAAACATATATTTTTTCAAGTATATTTAGTGAAAATGAACTAAAAATAGACTGGTGGCGAAAGGAGCCACTTCTATCAAAAAATGAAAAGAAATTTTTTGTATTACACATGTAACAATATAAATAAGCTTAATTACGCTTGATCACTAAATCAAATTGTAAATTTTTAACGGTTTTGCAAAGAAGATACCTCAAACAGTGAATAAATTAAATTGAAGCCCAAATTATTATATGAAACCGATCTAACATGAATGCATATCATAAGTTTATATTTCTTTGCTGTTTCAAATACAACAATATAAATAAGCCTGACTACGCTTTATCACTAAATCAAGATTGTAAATTTTTACTTTTGTGCAAAGAAAATATCTAAAACACCTGCCTAAATTACCTTGCACTTTAAAATATTATCTTAAACCGATCTAACATGAATACATATTATAACAAATTCAGATTTCTTTGCTATTACACAAGTAACAATATAAATTAGCTTGGCTACGATTTATCACTACATCCAATTGTAATTTTTTACGGTTGTGTAAAGAAAATACCTAAAAAACCTGAATATATTACCTAGTATCCAAAATCATTATCCTAAACCGATCTAACATGAATACATATTATAACAAATTTAGATTTCTTTGCTATTACACATAAAACAATATAAATAAGCTTGACTACGCTTTATCACTACATCAAATTGTAAATAGTTTACGGTTGTGCAAAGAAGATACCTCAAACACCTGCCTAAATTTCCTAGGAGCCCAAATATTTATCTGAAACCGATCTAACATGAAAACATATTATAACAAATTTAGATTTCGTTGCTATTACACATAAAACAATATAAATAAGCTTTACTACGCTTTATCACTACAACAAATTGTAAATATTTTACGGTTGTGCAAAACAGATACCTTAAACACATGCTTAAATTAACTAGGAGCCCAAATTATTATCTGAAACCGATCTAACATGAATACATAAAACAAATTTAGATTTATTTGCTATTACACATAAAACAATATAAATAAGCTTGACTACGCTTTATCACTACATAAATGTGTAAATTTTTTACAGTTGTGCAAAGGAGATAACTGAAACACCTGACTAAATTACCTAGGAGCCCAAATTATTATCTAAAACCGATCAAACATGAATACATATTATAACAAATTTAAATTTCTTTGCTATTGCCCATAAAAAAATATAAAAAGGCTTGACTACGCTTTATCACTAGATCAAATTGTAAATATTTTACGGTTGTGCAAAGTAGATTAATCAAAAACCTGCCTTAATTACCTAGAAGCCAAAATTATTATGCTGAACCGATTCTAACGATGAATAACATTATTATAACAAATTTAGATTTCTTTGCTATTACACATAAAACAATATAAATAAGCTTGACAACGCTTTAACACTACATCAAATTGTAAATATTTAACGGATGTGCAAAGGAGATAACTCAAACACCTGCCTAAATTATCTAGGATCCCAAATTATCATCTGAAACCGATCTAACATGAATACATCTTTATATAAACCAAATTTAGATTTCTTTGCTATTACACATAAAACAATATAAATAAGCTTGACTACGCTTTATCACTACATAAATGTGTAAACCTTTTAGGTTTTGCAAAGGAGATACCTCAAACACCTGCCTAAATTACATAGGAGCCCAAATTATTATGCTAGAAACCGATCTAAAATATATGAATAGCTTTTCATAAATACAAATCTCCTCTAATTTCTTTGCTATTACACATAAAACAATATAAATAAGCTTGACTACGCTTTATTACTACAATAAATTGTAAATATTTAACTGTTGTGCAAAGGAAATACCTCAAACAGTTGCCTAAATTACCTTGGATCCCAAATTATTATCTGAAACGGATCTGTCATGAATAAATATTATAAGTTTAGATTTCTTTGCTCTTTCAAATACAACAATATAAATAAGCTTGACTACGCTTTATCACTACATCAAATTGTAAATTTTTACTATTGTGCAAAGGATATATCTAAAACACCTGCCTAAATTACCTAGCAGTCTAAAATATTATCTTAAACCGATCTTAAGGGGACGCTGCGCGTATGGATTTCCTAATTTTTGAGGGTAGAAATCATCAATTCTATGATTTTTAGGTTTTAACACTTTCTAGTGTAAAATTTAATGCTCTTTCGAATGGTCTGGTTATTTTTAACATACGCGAAATATTTTATTCACAATATACAGGGGGATACGGGGGGGGTATTCAATTTTGGTAAGTCATAAATGAAAAATCCCGATAACCTTTTTATTATTCATGTGATCAGCATGAAACTTTCGGAGCAAGTACAGTTGGGGAGGATACACATTTTTTGTTAAAATAAATTTTTTGTATGGAGAACGAATTTGCCTCTGTGCATGGGAAAATTTCTAAATTTTCAAAAGTTTCCCCATATGCAGCGGCAAACCCCTTGAGTTTACAAAACATTTATCTAAACAAAAAATGTAAACCTTGCCTAGTAGTATATGATCTGAAAGTTTCGTATTGATTGAACAAAAAATAAAAAAATTATCATGAATTTTTTTAGTAGCAAAAAAAAATTAATTATAAAAGGAATAGAACTGGTGGCGTGTAACTTTTTTAATATTTACTCGATTGCAATGAAATTTTCACAGCTTGTGTACCTCTACAAGATATACATATTCTATTTAGATTAATATTTGGTATGCCCAACAGTTTTGCCGCTGATCACGAGAAAACTTTTGAAAACTTTGAAATGTTTCCCATGAGCAGCGACAAATCTGTTGGGTATACAAAAATGTACTCTAAAAAAAATGTCCTACCCTTCCCCATTATATTACGCTCTGCAAATTTTCAAAATGATCTATAAATAATAATGTAGTTTTTATGATTTTTTTATTTTTTGAGTTGCCAAATTTTTTAGATGATTGGTGTCACGTCAACATATTTATTATTCATCTGATAAGAATGAAATTTTTATGCCTTTATAACTTGGGACGATATGCACACTGTTTATTTAGATAAATTTTTCTGTACGCCAATGGTTTGCCTACTACTCGCAGGAAACTTTTTTTAAAATTATAAAGTTTTCCCATGAGGACAGCGGCAATAACGTTTGGAATACAAAAAAATTTAATTTTGAGGCAAATTTACGATGTAACCTTTCTAATTGTACATGCTCTCAAAGTTGCGAATAGATCGAATAAATATAAAAAAGTTATTACGATTTTTCTTTTTTAGTTGCCAAAAAAAAGAAAAAAAAGAAAAATTCAAATAATTGATGGCATATAACATTTTTACTATTCATCTGATTAGAATTAAATTTTTACAACTTGTAAAAATTGGTGAGATACACATTTTTTCATTTATATAAATTTGTTGTATACCCAACGGTTTGGCCACTGCTCACAGTTCAACTTCTTGACTATTTTACTAAAAAAACTTTTTTTTACATTGAGCTGCTATCTCGGGGTATAACAAAAAATCCAACACTATTTTATATTTTTTCTTTTTTGTTTTCAATTTTGTATGCATTGAACTACATTTTGATGTATGATTCATGCAAATATAAAAACATTTGGCATATTTCATAAAACTTTTAAATTTTATGGAAAAAAAAAATGTTGAGATTTAGCAAAAAAATCAAAATAAAATTTTTTTTCTCTATATATTGCTACTATTTGTGAGTTATTTCATAAAACATATGCCTATGGCAAGTATTTCAGTGAAATCCGCTTGCAAAAATCTTTTGTAGTTCAGCAGAAATTCACTGTTAAAAATTGCTGACTAAAAATGTTAAAAATGCTGATTCATGATACTTGGGAAGAAATTACACAAAATCTAAACACTTTTTTGCATATGTCATCAAAACAAATATTGTCGAGAAATCTTTCCTCTTTCGAATGGTCTATAATTTATCCCAAAAAAATTACATTAGTGTTGTTAGGAATCCTTACGCGCAGCGTCCCCTTAATATCGGAATACCTATTATATCATAAATTGATTGTAGTTTTTTATCATCGCGAGCCGAAATACTTTCATTCCTGGGGCGAAGATTAATTTCATTATCGTTCTCTGGATCCTTTACGCCACACACATCGAGCTCAGGATTATCCATTTCGAAATTACTCTTTCTTTTAAACAGATTTAACAGGAAATAAATATTAATAACAAATTTAGATTTCTTTGCTATTACATATAAAACAAAATAAATAGGCTTGATTACGCTTAATCACTATATCAAATTGTCAATAACTTACAGTTGTACAAAGGAGATACCTCAAACACCTGCCTAAATTACCTAGGAGCCCAAATTATTATCTGAAACCGATCTAACATGAATACATATTATATCAAATTTAGATTTCTTTGCTATTACACATAAAACAATATAAATAAGCTTGACTACGCTTTATCACTAAATCAAAATGTGTAAATTTTTTACGGTTGTGCAAAGGAGATACCTATCAAACACCTGCCAAATACCTAGGAGCCAATTATTACTGAAATGGATCTAAAATAGACACATATTATAACAAATTATAATTTCTTGCTATTACAATATAAACAATGATAAATAAGCTTGACTACACTTTATCACTTCATCAAATTGTAAATTTTTTGACGGTTGTGCAAAGGAGATACCTCAAACACCTGCCTAAATTACCTAGGAGCCCAAATTATTATCTGAAACCGATCTAACATGAATACATATTATAACAAATTTAGATTTCTTTGCTATTACACATAAAACAATATAAATAAGCTGGACTACGCTTTATTTCTTCATCAAATTGTAAGTTTAGTATTATTAAAGGAGATACCTTTCAAACCACCTGCCTAAATTACCTAGGAAGCCCAAATTTTATCTGACAACCGATCTAATACATGAATACATATCATAACAAATTTACATTTCTTTGTTATTACACATAAAACAATATAATCAAGCTTGACTACGCTTTATCACTACATAAATGTGTAAATTTTTTACGGATGTGCAAAGAAAATACCTCAAACACCTGCCTAAATTACCTAGGAGCCCAAATTAATCTGAAACCGATCTTACATGAATACATATTATAACAAATTAGATTTCTTTTGCTATTACAATAAAACAATATAAATAAGGTTGGCTACGCTTTATCACTACATCAAATTGTAAATATTTTACGGTTTTGCAAAGGAGATACCTCAAACACTTGCCTAAAATTACCTAGGAGCTTTAAATTATACTGAAACTGATACGAACATGTTAATAACATATTTTTAAAAAATTTTGGTTTATTTGCTATTACACATATAACAATATAAATAAGCTTGACTACGCTTTATCTCTACATAAATGTGTTAATTTTTTACGGTTGTGCAAAGGAGATTCCTCAAACACCTGAATAAATTACCTAGGAGCCCAAATTATTACCTGAAACCGATTTAACATGAATACAACATAATATAACAAATTTAGATTATTTGCTTTACACATATAACAATATAAATAAGCTTGACTACGCTTTATCACTACATAAATGTGTAAATTTTTTAAGGTTGTGCAAAGGAGATATCTCAAACACCTGACTAAATTACCTAGGAGCAAAAATTATTATCTAAAACCGATCTAACATGAATACATATATAACAAATTT
>JABUQX010090799.1:0-41641 GCA_015478945.1 Trachelipus rathkii | reverse complement strand
TAGCATCATTATTATCTTTATATTCTAAGATATCGCATACGTTTTTACCTTTAAACCATACGTTGTTGTGTTCATCGTAGGTTATAGTTATATTTTTATTATAGAATTTAAATATATTATTCTCTATATCTATTATATTATTAATTTTTTGAACTATATATTCTTTAAATTTATATTTTTTTTCTTAAACCTAACTTAAAACTACTTACAACTAACATGCAATATTTTTTTAATTTTTTGTTTTTTCTTAAACCTAACTTAAAACTACTCACTGAAAAAAATTGTTTAATATATATTATGACGTTTACAGCGACCCGCCTTAAAAGTCTTCATTCTATCTTCTTTTGTTTTTAAAATTTAATTTATATTCTTTAGACATATAACAATTTATAATTTTAGAAACTTTTATAGCGAATTTAGATGATACCCAAGAGGCTATATGAGGTATAAGATCTCGATGAACGTAAGTTCCGGATATCAATCTATCTATTTTATTTTGTCCACCACAAAAACCTTTATTTTTACAAGTATTCGGCAGGGGGAATTCCCCCCCCTACCAATTACTTGTTCGTTTTCAATTTCTTTTATCAACTCTTTTTATTAATCCCGCTAAACCATATATTTTTTATTTTGTTTTCGTTATGGTAAAGTTTGCCATAACGGAAATATATAACATTTTTTGATTAGCGTGGTGCCTCGAGGCACCACGCTGAACTATATATTCTTTAAATTTATATTTTTTTCTTAAACCTAACTTAAAACTACTTACAACTAACATGCAATATTTTAATTTTTTGTTTTTCTTAAACTTAACTTAAAACTACTTACAACTAACATGCAAATACTCTCTCTTTAATTTT
This sequence comes from Trachelipus rathkii, assembly GCA_015478945.1. Classification (NCBI taxonomy): domain Eukaryota; kingdom Metazoa; phylum Arthropoda; class Malacostraca; order Isopoda; family Trachelipodidae; genus Trachelipus; species Trachelipus rathkii. The sequence goes on along the minus strand of JABUQX010090799.1, from coordinate 40,781 downwards.
TTTCGTTTTTCCTTAACCTAACTTAAAAACTAACTTACAACTAAAATGTTGGCGCCAGCTAACTTATTCTATAATGTCCTAAAGCTAATGTGTTTATATTGTTTTCTAATATATATCGTTTATCATCATTTCTCGATAATGCTATTTTATTGACTTGTGTAGTATACAAATCATGTTTTTTACTTCGGATTAAATTTAGTTTCCTATATAGAGTTTCTTCCATAAATAATACTTTTTTATAGTCATCAATGTTAATCGTTTGATTGATAACGCTTTTCTTTACTCCCTTCGCTTTTTTAATTTCTTTATTTTCTAATGTTTTATAAGCATATAATTTATTTTGCTCTTAGTCCTACAAATTCTGTTATCAGTTTTCCAGCTGTTTCATCTTTCATTTTACCCAATACCTTTTTATTTTTTTCTGAATATAATTTATGCTCTTTTGGATAATCAGATGTATCGAACAGTTTTATATTCCTTTTCATATCTTTATATATATCATTCGTTTCTACATAATAGCATAATGAATCTGTATCTGTAAACAATAATTTTGCTTTTTCATTATATTTATTTTTTATATGATTGTAATGAAAGTCATACATTAAAGTTTTACTTAACTCTAAAATAGACATTCCTACATAGATAAGTTTATCAAATCTTAGTTTAGTTTTTTTCATATGACAAGCTATTAAATTTTCTGAGAATATTTTAAACGATTCAAAATTTGGTTTATTTACTAATTTTTGAGCTTGCTCTTCATTTTTAACTAATCGTACATCAACTCTATTTCTTATGTTTTCCATCGTTTTACCAAACACTGAGTTGTTCATTAATTTATAGAAATCTTTCTCAAATTCATTCTTCGCTTCCTTTCTCTTTCTCGTGTTAAGATCAATGTATGATTTCATCCAATTGCTCTGATGAAATTCTAATACTCTATGTATTTTCGTTAGTTTCAATCCTAAATTCAAACACTGTTTTAAATTTCTATAGTGTATGATATATTTTTCTTTATTATTCAAGTTTGGAACTAATTTTGAAACTTTATCCAATTTTATATTTTCTGCTGCTACGGGGTAATCGTTATGTAAATTGTGTAGTTCTTTAGGATATTCCAAATCAACTTCTAAAATATATCCTTTTTTAGATTCATCACTGATGTCCAAAACATCAAAATCGTTAATGTTTTTCACCCATTTAAAATTTCCCGTAGGCAAATACTGAGACATTGCCCAACCATACAAATTATTAGCATCTAAATAAGTAATATAACTATGCGGTTTATTTTTATCATAACTTTCTTGAATATATGGATTATTAGCTTTCGCATATCTATGTGTTATAGTACTGATTCCTCCTCTAATTCCCTTTTCTATCATTAACAACATATCCGGATCTTTTAATAAATCTAATTTTACTTTCGTTTCTTTTAATAATGCATCCCAAGATAACCCTGGAGATGTAAAATAACCTAATTTATAAGTATCTAAACAAGTTGTTCTAAAATTTTCAAACACATCAGCTAATAATAATGTATCAGATTGTAAGTATAACATATGATAATCTTTAAAGGTTTTACAATTAAATTTTGTCCAGATAGTCTGTGCATGTTTGTAGTCCTCATTCGTTATATCTTCATTATTCAAAATATTATAAAATTTCTCTTTTTTAGGTAAATTTTCATGATTAAATTTTGTTTTATCATCCATCCAATCGTATGGATAAATTCCTTTACGTTTTAGTAGCTGAAACTGTTCATCTTGATAATATTTGTGTAAATTCTTTAAATTTTCATTTTCTAAATTTGATGCCAGTTTAGCTAGGGACGATGACATAAATCTAAAACTATCGAGGAATCTCAACTCCATGCTTGTTGAGATTGTTCCTTCATCAACTTTTATAAACTGACTGAAACTTATATAAGTTTCATCCGTTTGAGGAATTGCTTTTAATTCACCATCGGTACGTCCAAATTCTTTAACGAATAAATGAGCATCGTATTTAGATAAGTTGTGCATTATTATTGGAATAAATTTAGGATTTCTAATTTGTAAATTACAACTTCTGTGAGCAGGTCCTCTATATTCTCCTGTTAAATGATTATGGTCTCTTACTTTAGAATCGTTATCTGTATATTCTCTTTTACATACATAACAACGGTTTGCATTTTCATGATTTAATTTTTCTTCTGGAGTTAAATTCATTGGTTTGTTTATTCTCAATAATTCATAAATTCTTTTTGATTCTGAAATTAAATATTCTACAAACGTTTTAGATGCTTCTTTACCTTCATATATTTCGAGCTTTGAATATTCATCTACATCACATTTCGTATAACAACACCAACTGTTTGGTTGATGTTTCTGTAGGTTAATGGTATAAGATTCTTTAGGATCTGGCTGACTCGTATGTATCTTTTGTAAGGTGCTTTCAAAATCTGCATATATAACAAATGGATGTCTGAATTGTTTATAATACAGTTTAAATTGAACTTGACCTTCTGATAATTCCATTCTTACCGGTTTATGAATACTACATTCTGGTAAATGATTATCTAATAATTCTTTTTTTATAAAAACTATGTAAACAGAATCGACATGGATAAGTTTTCTCTTTATGCTTTTTATCTATGAATGGACTCAAATGTTTCATCAGTAAATAATGTGTATTTTTATCATTTGATATTAAAAGTAAATCAACATGTTTAGTTTTCTCAACTTTTGTAATTCTTAATGGATATAATATTTCTTTTTCATCTAGTCCAAATACGTTAACTGACACATCGTTTTGGTTCTCAAATTTAGTAATCTGTTTTAATTGAACTGGGAATTCTATTCCTTTCCAATTGTAATTTTTAGATACTTCTTTTATTCTTTTTGATAATCTCTGTGGATTTCTTTCTGTTAAACAATCAGATCTTGCTATACACCATTTGAAACATTCGTTATCATTTTTATTTTGAATATTAATCAATCCAAATTTTTGGTTTTTATATTTTGATGGAGTTTCAATATATGAAGAAGCTCTTAATGGTTTATATTTTGCTATCTTTATTTCAAAATCTAAAAGTTTATTGATAATCCATCCTGACCCTTCTCTTGTAAATTTACAAATTTTTTCTTCAATTTTATTGATCATTTCATGAATAGTATCTTTTATTTGAGAATTATTTGTTATACTTGTCATGGAACCGCTATTAAACCAATTTTGAATCGTTTGTTTTCCTCCATCAGGTAAATATTTATAAAATTCAACAAAAATAGAGAGACTCAGTTTTAAATTTTCCCAATTTTGTTCTTCAATTTTTTTCTGAATTATACTTGTATATTATTAATATACAACCTCGGATCAATAGTTTTTATATTGGTATAACAATATGCTTTAAAATTACCTTGAATTCCTTCTCGACAATTTTTGTAATCACATTGCATCGAATTTCTTTGATGAATCTTACTTTTCTCGTGAATTTTAAGGTTTAGAACGCTTTATTACACATTGGGCATAATTTCTTTTTATCATCAAAATAATTTTCAAATTAAGCAATGATCTATTTGTATTTTTCATATGTTTATTACTTTTATATGAATTTTAAAATTTTTAATTTTAGTATTACAGATCTCACAAATTGTAAATTTATATAATTTTTTTATTATAAGTCAATTTTGGATTTTGCTCATTCCCAGATCTTGCCATTTTATTATAGATTTTTTTATTATAAGTTAATTTTGGATTTTGCTCATTCCCAGATCTTTTTTTTTATATAGATTTTTTTATTATAAGTCATTTTGATTTTCGTTATTCTTGAATTTCTATTTTTCTATTTTGATTTTAAAATAGGGGCTAATTTTTCTTCTAAATTTTTTATTCTTCTTGAAAAACGTTCTTTATCTAAAATTATAGAAGTTAGCTCATCGTTTGTTCTATCATAATTATCCATCTCAAAAATGTTATTATTTTGTGAAAAGGTGACTTTCTTTTTATTTTTGTTCATTTTTTATTTCCTTATTTATTATAGAAGAAATAAAAAAAATATTATATTTTCCTAAAACTCATCGAGTTCTTCAATTTTGCTCTCATGTAAATTTTCTCTATCTTTTATATTTTTAAAAATTACCTTTAATAATTATTTTCTAATAAAGCTACCTTGAAAATAATATCAAATTCGAATTCCTCGTACTCGAAAACTTATATATGAATATCTCATTTATATTTTTATGTTAAATAGAGCCAGATATTTAACATTTAAAATTTTTTAAATATAAAAAAATCATTTAACATCCGTGGATTTTTATAAATATTTTTTTATGAAGTTCTGTTTTTCAAAAATAAAAAGTCCTACAAATGATAACCTTCTAATTAATATATTTAAATGAAACTTGGTATATGATATTATTTTAATGAAACCTACAATTTTGATTTCCTGTAAATTTTACCTAATTCATTTTTTCAAGTTATTATATTTTTAATTATTATTATTATTATTATTATTATTATTATTATTATTATTATTATTATTATTATTATTATTATTATTATTATTATTATTATTATTATTCAAAGATCTTATGTTGTTTTGATTCTTAGCTGTTTAGTCCAATTTGAGTGGACTGTTTATCTCTTTTCATTCTTTGCTGTTTAGTCCAATTTGAGTAGACTTTTTCTTCTTCTTGTCATTCTTTGCTGTTTAGTCTAATTTGAGTGGACTGTTTTTCTTCTTCTTGTCATTCTTTACTGTTTAGTCCACTTTGAGTGGACTGTTTTTCTTCTTGTCATTCTTTGCTCTTAATTAAATTTCTCATTATTTAAAAAACTTGATCCTGTCTGGGATTGAACCAGAAACTTTAATCTCTAATCCAACGCTCATCCACTCGGCTATTAGAGGCACTAAAATGAAGTAAGTGCTTGGATCTTCTACTGTTTTTATAGTATTCTATTTTTAAATTTTTTAGAGTCTGTTCCTTTAATATTTATTTTATGAGTAAAAGGCATAGAAGCAAATGTACTTACTTATTTTGCAATTTTCTATAAAATTATTTCTATAAAAATTTCTAGGTGGTTATTTATTAATGTATATCCTCATGAACTTTCAAATATTTATTTTTAATGAAAAACGTAACATAAGAGTATAAATTTAAAAGCTCTTTTGACCTCTTATAAAACTTTCCTTATAAATTTTATGTTAACTAGTAGGCAAACGTGCTCAGAGGACCAAAAGCGACGGAGCAGGGCCTTTCTGATCGAAATGATGAGGTAGGCCTCGTTACAAAGTAAAAAGGTATATTATCACATTCTTCGTTGACCAAAAACCATCTAACATCCAAGTTACTCCCGTAAAAACAAACCTTCTACAAGAGTATGTAAAACGGCGAGCGAAGCGCTTAACCAGCGATTTGCAGACCGAAGGAGGCAAGTCCCGTTTTACATTTACTACTGGTATTATATATACTATATAATATATATATATATTATATATATATATATATATGGTGTGTATATATATATATTATATAGTATATATATATATATATATATAATATATATATATATATATATATATATAAAATTAATATTATATATATATATATATATATTATATAAGCAGAAAAAACACCTTTAAAAGAAATTACAATATTAGCATAAATATTTTTGAGGAAGTGGAGAAGAAAGATAGCACTGGTATTGTTTCTAGGTGGAATTAGAAAGCAAATGTGTTGAGCAAAGGTTCAGTTTTAGTGAAAAGGTTAAATGCGCAGTGTGCGTCGATACTAAGAGGCAAGAGGAAGAAGCAAATCTAAGAGTTAACATTTGTTGAAAAATGTCAGAAAGAACATGAGGAAGAGGAGCTCAGTGGTGGAGCACTCGCCTAGCAAGCGAGGGGGCAGGTTCGAGAATGGGTTGGAGCGAGAGAATGTGAGCTATATCTACTAAGCCAAGCCCTCGCACTCAGACGTTAATTGAAAAAAAAGGTACATTGGCAGCGTGCTTTGCTTGTCAATGGGAAACTTTTTTTCCGCATCCGCGATAGGCCTGCCAGCCAGCGAATTGGTCGTTAGGCCGTGTTCCCAAGCACCTTTCTCGATGATCCGACTGACATTGACGCAAGTCTGCCTTGGGGGCTAAGAAAAGGAAGAATTTCAGGAAAGGACGTGAGGAAGAGAGGCCAGAAATTATTGCATTTTCTATGAGAAAAGAATTTTTTGGTGTCATGGAGAATAAATTTTGCACAATTTTGGGATGAAATAAGTTGCAAGGCTTTCTGGAGTTTGCAGATGGACGTTAATTCCTAAAGGCAGCGTCTCTGGCGAAATAGCACGAGTACAAGCAGAGTTAAACCAAGGTTTGTTAGTTTTAGTTGAAGGTTTAAAAGATCATGAGGCGACACATCCATGCCAGAGAGAATTAGCTCGCGCTTTGCCACACTCCTAGTAACCCATTCCATGGGAAGAAGTACGACTGCAAGATCGTCGTAATGTGTGTCGTACTATTTTGAAGCATAGAAGTGTTCAAAAACGTTTTATGCAGAAGACTGAAGAGAATAGAACAAGAAAAACAGATATGAGAGTGATTGGAGGAACCCAGAGGAGGAAGAATTTAACAGAATAAGAAGAGGGATTTAAAGATTAAGAAAAAGTCTAGAATTGATTTCATCTCAAAGATGACCAAGATACGGTAGGAGCGCACTAACTCCTCGAGGCATCTGTATTGAAAAAAGTGGAGCAAGTTCACCAACTGTATCTTGAGATTTGGAGAGGAAAGAAATTGGCCGAGGTGAACGTTGAAATCACCAAGAATGCATTGGTTCAAGAAATGTGCAAAAGAGAGAAATGTGTTCTATTTGGAGCCTAAGTAGTTGAAGAATTTAAAATAGGTCAGTTGAGCTAGGAGACAGATCTACAGAACAGATGAAATTAGTAGTAGATTGACAGATTAGCTTGAGCCCATTAAATAGAATATTCGGAAAATCCAAATCAAAGAAAACGGGAAACAAACAACATAATTGCAAACATTGGCACAACTACCTTCGGGTGAAATTGAAAGAGATAGTAGGAGTCAACAGAGTAGAGTTTTGAAGTCACAACGCTCAAAAACCTAAGTCGGGTAAGAATAAGAAATGAGGTTTAGAGGAGGAGAAGTGAATTTCAGCAAAATTAAATTTAAAACCGAGAGTTACACAAATTTATGAAGGAAAGCGAGACCTTACATCCAAAAACAGCCGCAATCCGTAACGGCACCAACTTTACACCGGAGGCGTATCAATGGCCCTTGAATGGTGTGAGAGTGGGTGGATAAGGTTATTTTTGGAAGCCACCCTAAAGCTTCTCCAAGATTAACCGCGTGGCTGGCATTTTTTTCCCATTTTTATTTTCTTTTTTAAAAAGTAAGTGTATATGTAATATGTATTTTATGTGTGTATAAGGGAGTGTTTGCTCCAATGTAAAAATATATTGAATATGAGCGTAAAAGGAGAACAAATTGGGCACTAGACTGCCATGGGATGTACTCAAGACTCCATATATTGCCCAATGTGGGTAATCTCCATCTCTTCGAGTGCTGACTTCCCTCATATATATATATATATATATATATATATATATACATATATATATATATATATATATATAATATATACTATATTAAATATATATATATATATATATAAGATTATATAAATATATATATATATATATATATATATATATATATATATATAATTATTAAGATTTTAAAAAGCGCAAATTTAAAAACTCTATTTTGGTACGAAGTAAGTACCATATTTGTGCGCAAATCTTAATTCTTTTTAGTTGTTAAATGAATTATGAAAAATAGCAAAAACGGCACAATAATTATAATGGAAAAATGATGATTATAAAAAACAGCTAAACTTTGACCAGTTATCTGAGGAAAATGGAAATTGAGAAAGACTCTTACCTTAAAGTTTCTGCAAGTTTCTTGAATTAGAGTAAGTAGGTTTCTTGAAAAACTTGTAGCCTTTCATGGATTCGTCTTTCGTTGTTCGAAAATAATCCTCATAAGTCAAAGTAGTTGTAAATATTCCGGAAAAGAAAAAAGCACTGTATTAGCCGGTTGTATACACATAAACACGTAAATAATAAAAAGTTACTCTTCTTTGCCCACGATATCCATAAAATGATAAAGAGATCCTTTCTTAAAGATTTCAAACGAAAAAGAAAAAGTGTTCGCGTAAGAATCCTTCCGCCTTCCCTTCCCCCAGATAACGATAAGTTTAGCTGGTTGGGAAATAAAATAGCTTGTTGGGAAATAAAATATTATATCCTCCGCCGGAGGAATGGCACTATACCACTAAAGGGGATAGTGTCAGCGAAAGGAAAAAAAATTAATCTGAATCCTCAGATTCATCGGAGTCAACAACAAAGTGCTGACGAGCAATTAATGCAGCTTTCCTTTGAGGTCGACTAGATGTAGACGTAGGAGCTACTGTGGTAGCGACAGGTGAATTACAAATTGCAGGGACAGGTGCAGAAGGTGTTGGTGAGGAAACAGAAGGCTGACTTGACCCACTATGGGTCAAAGATAATTCTAAGGGGTATAAATGTTTAATTGCATAAACATTAATTTGTCCTCCCGGTGTTCTCACGAAGACCGAGCGTACTTTGTTGTCATCCCCATATATGAGCTGGGTGACGACTCCCATCTGCCAGAATGGGCGTTCCTTGACAGGACTTCTTATCAAAACAATATCATCAACTTTAATGAGATTTTCCCACTTGGCTTGATACAGATCTCGACTACTCTCTCGAAGGCTTAACAGATATTCGTCATACCACCTAGTACGAAAATCTTCAAACTTCTCCGACGAGCGTTTTAGGGCTTTGATCAGCTCTTCACGAGCTTTAGAAGAAGAGCTCCAGAACGGATCTTCAGGATCAGTTCCTGGCAGGACGATTGTAGTTTTTGAAAGCGGTTTTAGAAAGCAATTGGGTGTAAGAGGGATGATGTCGTTAGAACTGGAAGTGTAGGTAAGGGGACGAGAATTTATTGCGTCAGCAATATCAGAATATTTAAACTATAGTATATTTTCGTGAAACCTTTTACATAACAAAAGTTCTAATAATTGTGCATTCTTTTTCCGGAATACGAAAATTACGTCAATTGAACATTTCTAAACTAACTGACTTCTGAGGATTATTTCGAACAACGAAAGACGAATCCATGAAAGGCTACAAGTTTTTCAAGAAACCTACTAACTCAAATTCAAGAAACTTGCAGAAACTTTAAGGTAAGAGTCTTTCTCAATTTCCATTTTCCTCAGATAACTGGTCAAAGTTTAGCTGTTTTTTATAATCATCATTTTTCCATTATAATTATTGTGCCGTTTTTGCTATTTTTCATAATTCATTTAACAACTAAAAAGAATTAAGATTTGCGCACAAATATGGTACTTACTGCGTACCAAAATAGGGTTTTTTAAATTTGCGTTTTAAAATCTTAATAATATATATATATATATATATATGCAAAAAATTTTATCAAATTTTAATTTCTAAATATTAATTTATATAAAAATAATATATATATATATATATATATATATATATATATATATATATATATATATATATATATATATATATATATATTTATATATATATATATATATATATATATATATATATAAGGGTACGGGAGGGAAGTAGCGCTCTCGAAGAGATGAGATTACCCCCCATTGGGCATATATGGAGTCTTAGAGTACATCCCATGGCGTCTAGTGCCCAATTGTTCTCCCTTTTACGCTCATATTGATATAATTTTTACGCATTGGAGCAAACACTCCCTTATCAACACACAGAGTAAAATACAATTACATATAACCTTACCTTTAAAAGAAATAAAAAATGGGAAAAAAATGCCAGCCACCGGTAATCTTGGAGAAGGCCTTTAGGGGGTGCAGCTTCCAAAATAACCCCTTAATCCACCCTTACTCTCAACACCAATAAGACGGCCATTATAGCCTCCCGGTGATAAAGTTGGTGCCGTCACGGAATTGCCGGCCTGTTTAGTTAAGGTCTCCGTTTCTTCATAAATTTGTGTAACCTTCTCTGTTATTTTAAATTTAATTTTTGCTTCGTTCATCACCTCTCCTCCTCTAAAACCTCATTCTTATTCTCTAACCGGAAACTTAGGTTTTTTGATCGTTGTGACTCAAACTCTAGTCTGTTGACTCCTACTATCTCTTCAATTTTCAGCGAAGGCAAGTTATGCCAATGTTGCAATTATGTTGTTTGTTCGTTCTTTGATTTGGAGTTTTCGAAATCTATTTAATGCTCAAGCTAACCTGTCAATCTACTACTAATTTCATCTGTTCTGTATATCTGTCTCCTATGTGTGGCTCGCCTAAATTTTTTAAATTCTTAATTTGCTTGAGATCCAAATTAGAACCCCCACATTCTCTCTTTTCACATTTCTTTGAACCCAAATTTTTCAATTTCCCTTTGGTTTTGATTTCAAACGTTCAACCTCGGCCAATTTCTTTCCTCTAATAAATCTCAAGATACAGTTGGGAACTTGCTACCACTTGTTCAATACAGAATGACCTCGAGGAGTTTATGCAGCTCCCTACCCGTTATCTCTGGTCATTCTTTGAGTATGAATCCAAAAATTTCTAGACCTTTTTCTAATCTCTAATCCTTCTCCTTATTCTGTAAATTCTTTCCTCCTCTGGGTTCCTCCAATCACTCTCATATTCTGTTTTTTTCTAGTCTCTCAAGTCTTCTGCAGTAAAACGTTTTTTGACACTTCTATGCTTCAAATAGTACGGACAGCAATTACGACGACTTGCAGTCGTAACTTCTTCCATGGAATGGGTTACTAGGAGTGTTGCAAGCGCGAGCCTAATTTCTCTCTGGCATGGATGTGTGCGCCTCATGATCTTTACCTTCAACTAAACTAGAACACCTTGTTTATCTCTGCTTGTTCTCTTGCCTTTTAGCCACAGGGACGCGCTTTTGGAAATATTGTCATCTTCAAATTTCCAGAAACCTTAGCAACTATATTTCATCCCAAAATTGTGCAAAATTTATTCTCCATGACACTAAAAAATTCTTTTCTCAGTAGAAAATGCAATAATCTACTGGCTCCTCTTCCTCACGTCCTTTCTGAAATTCCTTCCTTTCTTCAGCCCCCAGAAGGACTTGCGTTCTGTTCAGTCGGATTCCATCGAGAAAGGTACTGGGAACACGGCCTAAACGACCAATCCCTGGGCGGCCAGGGCCTATCGCGGATGCCGGAAAGTTTCCCATTGACAGCAAAGCGCTTGCCAATGACTCCATTAACGTCTGAGTGCGACGAAGCTTGAGTTAATAGATAATGGCTCACATTCTATCGCTCCCAACCCATTCTCGAACCTGGGCCACCTCCCTGCTAGGCGAGTGCTCTACCACTAAGCTAGAGGGCGCTTTTATTTCTGACTTTTTCAACCAAAATGTTAACTCTTAGATTTGCTTCTTCCTCTTGCCCTTTAGTATCGACAGCACAACTGCCATTTAACCTTTCACTAAACTGAACTCTTTGCTCAAAAATTTGCTTCTAAGTTCCACCTTAGACAATTCCAGTGCTATTCTTTCTTCTCCACCTTCCTCCAACATATTATGCCTAATATTGCAATTTCTTTTAAAGGTGTTATTTCGCTTATATATATATATATAATATTATATATATATATATATATTTATTATATATATATATAATATATATAATATATATATATATATAATATATATATATATTGCGAGGATATATATATGTATATGATATATATATATATATATATATATATATATAAGTAGTATATAAAACGGGGCTACCAGCACACTTGCTCCCTTCGGTCGCAAATATGCTGGTAGACGCTTCGCTCCCCGTTTTACATACTACTTGTAAAGGTTTGTTTACGGGAGTGAAATTGGAAAGATGTTTTGGTCGACGAAGATGTGATATATTTCTTAACTTTGTTACGAGGCCTACCTCCTCATTTCGATCGAAGGGGCCACGTCGCTTTGGTCTCTAAGCATGTCTACTAGTTACATAAAATTTTATAAGGAAAGTTTTATAGAGAGTCAAAAGAGCTTTAATTTTACTCTTATGTAAGTTTTTCATAAAAATAATATTTGAAAAGTTATGAGGATATACATTAATAAATAGCCACCCTGTAGAAATTTTTATAGAAACAATTTTATAGAAAATTGCAAAATAAGTACATTTGCTTCTATGTGTTTTACTCCTAAAATAAATATTAAAGGAACTATTTTAAAAAATTTTAAAAAATAGAATATTTTAAAAACAGTAGAAGTTCCAAGCACTTCGTTCTTAGTGCCTCTATAGCCGAGTGGATAGAGCGTTGAATTAGAGAATAAAGTTTCTGGTTCAATCCCAGACAGGATCAAGTTTTTTAAATAATGAGAAATTTAATTAAGAGCAAAGAATGACAAGAAGAAAAACAGTCCACTAAAAGTGGACTAAACAGCAAAGAATGACAAGAAGAAGAAAAACAGTCTACTCAAATTGGACTAAACAGCAAAGAATGACAAGAAGATAAACAGTCCACTCAAATTGGACTAAACAGCAAAGAATGACAAGAAGATAAACAGTCCACTTAAATTGGACTAAACAGCAAAGAACAACAACAACATAAGATCGTTGAATAATAATAATAATAATAATAATAATAATAATAATAATAATAATAATAATAATAATAATAATAATAATAATAATAATAATAATAATAATAATAATAATAATAACTTGAAAAATAATGAAATTAGGTAAAATTTACATGAAATCAAAATTATAGGTTTCATTAAAATAATATCATATACCAAGTTTCATTTAAATATATTAATTAGAAGGTTATCATTTCTAGGACTTTTTATTTTTGAAAAACAGAAGTTCATAAAAAAATTTTTTTTATAAAAATCCACGGATGTTAAATGATTTTTTCATATTTTAAAAAATTTTAAATGCTAAATATTTGGCTCTATTTAACATAGAAAGATAAGTGAGATATTGATATATAAGTTTTCGAGTACGAGGAATTCGAATTTGATATTATTTTCAAGGTAGCTTTATTAGAAAATAATTATTAAAGGTAATTTTTAAAAATATAAAAGATAGAGAAAATTTACATGAGAGCAAAATTGAAGAACTCGATGAGTTTTAGGAAAATATAATATTTTTTTATTTCTTCTATAATAAATAAGGAAATAAAAAATGAACAAAAATAAAAAGAAAGTCACCTTTTCACAAAATAATAACATTTTTGAGATGGATAATTATGATAGAACAAACGATGAGCTAACTTCTATAATTTTAGATAAAGAACGTTTTTCAAGAAGAATAAAAAATTTAGAAGAAACATTAGCCCCTATTTTAAAATCAAAACTAGAAAAAATTAGGAAATTCAAGAATAACGAAAATCCAAAATTGACTTATAATAAAAAAATCTATAATAAATATGGAAATCTGGGAATGAGCAAAATCCAAAATTGACTTATAAAAAATCTTATAATTAATCTAAAAAAGCTGGAATTGAACAAAATTACCAAGATGGACTTATAAATAAAACATCTACAATAAAATGACAAAATCTGTGAATTTATATTAAAATTTTAAAAATTTTAAAATCTATATCAAAGTAAATAACATAGGAAAAATGCAAATAGTGCCTTGTCTAATTTGAATATTTTGCATGATAAAAATAAATTATGCTCAATGTGTAATAAAGCGTTCTAAACCTTTAAAATTCACGAGAAAAAAGTAAGATTTCATCAAAGAAATCGATGAATGTGATTACAAAAATTGTTCGAGAAGGAATTTCCAAGGATTTAAGCATATTGTTATACCAATATAAAAACTATTGATCCGAGGTTGTATATTAATTAATAATATGATAAGTATAATTCAGAAAAAAATTGAAGAACAAAATTGGGAAAATTTAAAACTGAGTCTCTCTATTTTTGTTGAATTTATAAAAATTTACCTGATGGAAGAAAACAAACGATCAAAATTGGTTTAATAGCGGTTCCATGACAAGTATAACAAATAATTCTCAAATAAAAGATACTATTCATGAAATGATCAATAAAATTGAAGAAAAAATATGTAAATTTACAAGAGAAGGGTCAGGATGGATTATCAATAAACTTTTAGATTTTAAAACAAGGGTAGGAAATATAAACCATTAAGAGCTTCTTCATATATTGAAACTCCATCAAAATATAAAAACCAAAAATTTGGATTGATTAATATTCAAAATAAAAATGATAACGAATGTTTCAAATGGTGTATAGCAAGATCTGATTGTTTAACAGAAAGAAATCCACAGAGATTATCAAAAAGAATAAAAGAAGTATCTAAAAATTACAATTGGAAAGGAATAGAATTCCCAGTTCAATTAAAACAGATTACTAAATTTGAGAACCAAAACGATGTGTCAGTTAACGTATTTGGACTAGATGAAAAAGAAATATTATATCCTTTAAGAATTACAAAAGAGAAAACTAAGCATGTTGATTTACTTTTAATATCAAATGATAAAAATACACATTATTTACTGATGAAACATTTGAGTCCATTCATAGATAAAAAGCATAAAGAGAAAACTTATCCATGTCGATTCTGTTTACATAGTTTTTATAAAAAAGAATTATTAGATAATCATTTACCAGAATGTAGTATTCATAAACCGGTAAGAATGGAATTATCAGAAGGTCAAGTTCAATTTAAACTGTATTATAAACAATTCAGACATCCATTTGTTATATATGCAGATTTTGAAAGCACCTTACAAAAGATACAAACGAGTCAGCCAGATCCTAAAGAATCTTATACCATTAATCTACAGAAACATCAACCCAAACAGTTGGTGCTGTTATACGAAATGTGATGTAGATGAATATTCAAAGCTCGAAATATATGAAGGCAACGAAGCGCCTAAAACGTTTGTAGAATATTTAATTTCAGAATCAAAAAGAATTTATGAATTATTGAGAATAAACAAACCAATGAATTTAACTCCAGAAGAAAAATTAAATCACGAAAATGCAAACCGTTGTTATGTATGTAAAAGAGAATATACAGATAACGATTTTAAAGTAAGAGACCATAATCATTTAACAGGAGAATATAGAGGACCTGCTCACCGAAGTTGTAATTTACAAATTAGAAATCCTAAATTTATTCCAATAATAATGCACAACTTATCTAAATACGATGCTCATTTATTCGTTAAAGAATTTGGACGTACCGATGGTGAATTAAAAGCAATTCCTCAAACGGATGAAACTTATATAAGTTTCAGTCAGTTTATAAAAGTTGATGAAGGAACAATCTCAACAAGCATGGAGTTGAGATTCCTCGATAGTTTTAGATTTATGTCATCGTCCCTAGCTAAACTGGCATCAAATTTAGAAAATGAAAATTTTAAGAATTTATACAAATATTATCAAGATGAACAGTTTCAGCTACTAAAACGTAAAGGAATTTATCCATACGATTGGATGGATGATAAAACAAAATTTAATCATGAAAATTTACCTAAAAAAGAGAAATTTTATAATATTTTGAATAATGAAGATATAACGAATGAGGACTACAAACATGCACAGACTATCTGGACAAAATTTAATTGTAAAACATTTAAAGATTACCATATGTTATACTTAAAATCTGACACATTATTATTAGCGGATGTGTTTGAAAATTTTAGAACAACTTGTTTAGATACTTATAAATTAGATCCAGCACGTTATTTTACATCTCCAGGGTTATCTTGGGATGCATTATTAAAAGAAACGAAAGTAAAATTAGATTTATTAAAAGATCCGGATATGTTGTTAATGATAGAAAAAGGGATTAGATGAGGAATCAGTACTATAACACATCGATATGCGAATAATAATTCCATATATATCATATATATATGATAAAATAAAACCGAAAGTTATTTTAATTTTTTTAAAGCTAATAATTTGTATGGTTGGGCAATGTCTCAGTATTTACCTACGGGAAATTTTAAATGGATGAAAAACATTAACGATTTTGATGTTTTGGATATCAGTGATGAATCGAAAAAAAGGATATATTTTAGAAGTTGATTTGGAATATCCTAAAGAACTACACAATTTACATAACGATTACCCCTTAGCAGCAGAAAATATAAAATTGGATAAAGTTTCAAAATTAGTTCCAAACTTGAATAATAAAGAAAAATATATCATACACTATAGAAATTTAAAACAGTGTTTGAATTTAGGATTGAAACTAACGAAAATACATAGAGTATTAGAATTTGATCAGAGCAATTGGATGAAATCATACATTGATCTTAACACGAGAAAGAGAAAGGAAGCGAAGAATGAATTTGAGAAAGATTTCTATAAATTAATGAACAACTCAGTGTTTGGTAAAACGATGGAAAACATAAGAAATAGAGTTGATGTACGATTAGTTAAAAATGAAGAGCAAGCTCAAAAAATTAGTAAAAAAACCAAAATTTTGAATGTTAAAGATACGTTCTCAGAAAATTAATAGCTTGTACATATGAAAAAAACTAAAAACAAATTTGATAAACCTATCTATGTAGGAATGTCTATTTTAGAGTTAAATAAAACTTTAATGTATGACTTTCAATTACAATCATATAAAAAATAAATATAATGAAAAAGCAAAATTATTGTTTACAAATACAGATTCATTATGCTATTATGTAGAAACGAATGATATATATAAAAATATGAAAAGGAATATAAAACTGTTCGATACATCTGATTATCCAAAAGAGCATAAATTATATTCAGAAAAAAATAAAAAGGTATTGGGTAAAATGAAAGATGAAACAGCTGGAAAACTGATAACAGAATTTGTAGGACTAAGAGCAAAATTATATGCTTATAAAACATTAGAAAATAAAGAAATTAAAAAAGCGAAGGGAGTAAAGAAAAGCGTTATCAATCAAACGATTAACATTGATGACTATAAAAAAGTATTATTTATGGAAGAAACTCTATATAGGAAACTAAATTTAATACGAAGTAAAAAACATGATTTGTATACTACACAAGTCAATAAAATAGCATTATCGAGAAATGATGATAAACGATATATATTAGAAAACAATATAAACACATTAGCTTTAGGACATTATAGAATAAGTTAGTTGGCGCCAACATTTTAGTTGTAAGTAGTTTTAAGTTAGGTTTAAGAAAAAACAAAAAATTAAAAAAATATTGCATGTTAGTTGTAAGTAGTTTTAAGTTAGGTTTAAGAAAAAACAAAAAATTTAAAAAAATATTGCATGTTAGTTGTAAGTAGTTTTAAGTTAGGTTTAAGAAAAAAAATATAAATTTAAAGAATATATAGTTCAGCGTGGTGCCTCGAGGCACCACGCTAATAAAAAAAAATGTTATATATTTCCGTTATGGCAAACTTTACCATAACGAAAACAAAATAAAAAAATTATAGTTTTATAGGGCCTTAAAAAAATCTGATTAATAAAGAAATTGAAACGGAACAGTGATTTTGGGGGGGGAATTGCCCCCCTCCAAAAGCACTTATAAAAATTGATCTGGTGGAAAAGATAAAACAGATAGATTGATATCTGGAACTTACGTACATCGAGATCTTTTACCTCATTATAGCTTCTTGGATATCATCTTAAATTCGCATATAAAAGTTCTAAAATAAAAATTGTTATATGTCTAAAGAATATAAATTTAAAATTAAAAACAAAGAAGATAGAATCGACCCGCCTATAGGCGGGTCGCTGTAAAGATAATAATATATATTTAAAAAATTTTAGTTGTAAGTAGTTTTAAGTTAGGTTTAAGAAAAAACAAAAAATTAAAAAAATATTGCATGTTAGTTGTAAGTAGTTTTAAGTTAGGTTTAAGAAAAAAAATATAAATTTAAAGAATATATAGTTCAAAAAATTAATAATATAATAGATATAGAGAATAATATATTTAAATTCAACGATAAAAATATAACTATAACATACGATGAATATAACAACGTATGGTTTAAAGGTAAAGACGTATGCAATATCTTAGAATATAAAAAATCCGAAAATGCTATAAAAAGACACGTAGAAAATGAAGATAAAATAGAGTATAATAAGTTAAATTTGGATGGGGGGGCGAAACGCCCCCCCCATAAAATATGATAGAACTTTACAAAATCAGACCATTTATATAAACGAATCTGGTTTATATTAAAAAAATATAAAAATTTAAAAAAAAATTTTTATATATAAAACATAAGATGTCTTTAATAAAAATTAATAATATAATAGATATAGAGAATAATATATTTAAATTCAACGATAAAAATATAACTATAACATACGATGAATATAACAACGTATGGTTTAAAAATAAAGACGTATGCAATATCTTAGAATATAAAAAATCCGAAAATGCTATAAAAAGACACGTAGAAACATGAAATAAGAATAGAATATAACAAATGAATTTTGGCGCCCTGAAACACGGGCGTTCAACATGAATAACTTTACAAAATCATACCATTTATATAAACGAATAGGTTTATGTTTTTTTTTTTCTAGAAAATTAAACTTGAAAGGGGAGGTGTTTCACCGCCCCTTGAAAATTTTTTTCAAGCAAATACAATTATTATATATTTTCAAAATTAAAGGGAGGCCCCGTGTTTCACGGGGGCATCGTTTAAAGTTGATTTAAAATTTTTAACGAAATTATTACAAAAGGGGGGCAGCGTTACGCGTCCCCCCTTTAAAAATCTAAAAATTTACTAAATATAGTTTGTTATTATTTTTTCTCTATAATAAATAATGGAAAACATTTCTATTCATTGGAAAGATGAGAAGAGCAAAAATAATCAAGAACATCATTTCTTATTACCATCTCCTAACTGTAGAATTCTAATTATTGGTGAGTCTGGATGCGGTAAAAACGAATTTACTACTAAGAATGTTGCTTATGGATACGTGGTTAGATTATAATAATTTATTTGTTTTTGGAAAGTCTTTAAACCAGCCAGAATATAAATTAATAAAATCAGGATTTGATAAAGGATATAGTAAAAACGAAGTTCTTGAATTATTGGAGAAAGGAGGGGGTGATATCGATTCATTTATTAGAAATCTACCTAAAAAGCATAAAAAAATCAAAAAATAAAGAAAAAATATTTTGAAGATTCTTCCGAAATTCTAGACCCGAAGGATGTTAACAACAAAGAGAAAAATTTATTTGTATTTGATGATATAATGAATGATTCAAATCAAAGTAAAGCTGAAGATTATTATACGAGAGGAAGACATAATAATACAAGCTCTATTTATATTAGCCAAAACTATTTTGCTCTTCCTCATTAAACGTTTTTATCGAATGATAATGTGTTTGTATTGTTGTCATTACTTATAAAAGAAATGTCAATTTTAATGTTTCATTTCAAAGACAAAATGTCGCCGAATTATTCTTTTAGAAAGTCTTTGGATCAAGTCAAGCATTTGGTTACATTGTTATAAATAAAAATTATTACCAGGAGAGGGAAGATATCAAGCTAATTTTAACACTATTTATATACCGAAAAAGTTTTTGTGCCTACTTAAATAATGTATATTTAACAATACAACTCGAAAAGTTCATAAGGAAAATTTCATTGAGACCAATTCATAAAGTTAACCCTTGAAAATCAAAAACTATATTAATGAATTGAGATTATTTTTAAAGACGAAAACTGGTTCAGGATTGTTAAATTTCAGCGTTGAAAAACTTCCTTTTACCAGAAATGCATTTAAATTTACCTAGTAATGTTCCATCGGAAAATATTGAAAACGGATCGTTTAGGAATACAGGAAAATATTCATATTGCGGACCAGGTACGAGAGTACAAAAAAGATTAAAAGAAGGATATAATTTAACGATATAAAATTTTGTGTGAAACACATGCATATAATTATTTGAAAACATAAAATTCTAAAGAGAGAAATGCGGCAGATGATTTATTAGCAAAACAAGCGAGTGAAATTGCGTTAGATCCTAATGAACCAGAATACGTTAGAAAAGACGCGAGATTAGTCACAGGAGTTATGGGAATGAAATCAAGATTCGGAATGGGTTTACCATCAAAAAACGGGGTAAAGAGCTCGCGAAATCGGGCTCTGAAAAATTGAGAGAATTATATTATAATCCTAAAACTGGATACACAGGAATCAATGATTTAGTCCGAAAAAGTGGATTATCTTCTAAGATAGTTAAGAACTGGTTAGATCATCAAAACGTTTACACATTGCATAAACCGATAAGACATAAATTTTCAACGAGAAGAGTGATGGTCTCTAGTGTTGATGATCAATGGCAAGCTGATTTAGTTGACATGCAAAAATATAAATCTCAGAATAAAAATATAAATTACATATTAACAGTCATAGATATATTCAGTAAATACGCTTGGGCTATTCCTATTAAAAAGAAAACTGGCAATGATATTGCAGAAGCATTTCAAAATATATTTAAGGAAAGAACTCCTAGAAAAATACATACGGATAAAGGACTCGAATTCATAAATAAACCAACTCAAGAACTATTTAAAAAACATAGAATACATTGGTTCGCTACAGAAAATGAAACGAAAGCTCAAGTAGTAGAAAGATTTAACAGAACTTTAAAATCTAAAATGTGGAAATATTTTACAGAAAACAAAACAAAGAAATGGATTGATATTCTCCCTAATTTAGTAAAAAATTATAATACAAGCTCTCATAGAAGTATTAAAATGACTCCTGAACAAGGATCTCTTGAGAAGAATAGTAAAGTTGTGTATGAAAATTTATTTCCTCCTACTAAGTCTAAACTTAGGAAACCAAAATTTAACCTTGGTGATAGAGTAAGAATCAGCAGAAAATATAAAGATTTTAGAAAAGGTTATCTTCCAAACTATACAGAAGAAATATTTATTATATCTGAAGTATTGAAAACAAATCCTATAACTTATAAAATAAGAGACATGAGTGATGAAGAGATTATTGGAAGTTTTTATGAACAAGAAATGGTGAAATATGAAAGTGAATTATATGAGGTTGAAAAAATATTAAAAAGAAATAAAGAGAAAATATTAGTTAAATGGAAAGGATACAATACAACATCTTGGATAAATGAAAAAGACTTAACGGAAACATCAAACATCTAACATCTAAACATCTAAACATCTAACATCTAAACATCTAACATCAAATCGTTTAAAGTTCTGTTTTACATAGGATATCTGTTTCATAAAGATGTTAGATGTTTAGATGTTTAGATGTTAGATGTTTGATGTTTAGATGTTAGATGTTAGATGTTTGATGTTTCTTTTTTTCTCTATAATAAATGGCATATGTTAATATTAAAGAAAAATCTGATTTAGTAAATATTAGAAAGAAACTTCAGAAAAGATTTTTAGATGAGAAATTAGGTGAACAAGATATCTATCAAGAAAATATTAAACTACTACAACCATTAATTGAACCGATTAAGGATATAACTACACATCAAAAAGAAATACTTCAAACTCAACCAACACTACCAGCTCTTACTTCACATCAAGTTCCTTTAGCTATTGAAGATGTACCAGCATCGACCAGCTCTCCTAGACGTGATTTTGCAAAGTTAGGAAAAATAGCAAGAAAATATTTGCAAGTAATTTATTATCCTAATAAATATGATAACGCATTCGGTATTAAAATGACTGAAGGAGGTAATGATTTTAAATTAGGTAATGCAACAGTTAAAATTGATGGTAACAATTTAATTATTGATAAAAACCAATACATCGGTACTGAAGGTCTATGGAAACTTCTAACCTTGAAAGATCCTGGAGAAGTTTCCGTAAATGACTATAATAATTATAAGAAAATAATGAATCAAACTAAACCGTTTCTTAGATACGATGGAAGTACTGCCAAATCGAATAAGGGTGATAAATATATGAAGTTTATTAAACCAATATATGATGAATATAAATTGTTAGAAGATATAAAGAAAACAACATCAGAAATACGTCAAAGAGTAAAAACACCAAGAAGAAGCAGTGTTGGAGATATTCCTCGAAGAACTAGTGTAGGAGATATTTCAGGTACGGGATTTAAATTTTTAACTTCAGATCCTAATGAGCTTGTTAATAAACATAGAATATTATTTTCAGAAATTCAATCGGGTAATACTAATGTTTTTAATGAGTTACAAGCTATTAATGATGAACTGTTAAGATTAGGTATATTGATACAGATATAATAGAAATCTTTAAATAACTTTTTTTCTCTATAATAAATGAGGAGTTTTCTTATCTAGTAATACATCTGATTTCAAATATAATTTTACCTTCTTTAAAATTTTAGAAAAGGATAAAACGACATGAAATTAGCGTTATTAAATTAAATACGTATAATCAACCAAACATTGATGATCCAAATAATAAATTTGCATATGCATATAACGGTAAATTTTTGAAATATATTCAGACAGGAGCTTTATTGGAATCAAAAGCGATTAACAATACATTCAAGAACATCTTGTAAAAAAATAAGCATGTCAGAAGCATCAGTATTGAAGCAAACCACATAACTATGAAATGTATTATTCATGTTAGGAGGCTAATTTTATTATTAATATTTTCAATGAAAAGTCATTTAAAATTCTTTTAGGATTTAGTAGGAATGCTATTGAAGGCATTGGAAAACATGAAAGTGAAAACATTGTTAATATTTCACCAGTAAATTCTATCTTAGTTAATTGCGATATTATAGAAGGTTCTTATCTTAATGGACATCAAAAACCAATTTTGTATAGTTCATTTCCCGAATGTTTCCTCCGGTTATAAAATAAAGGAAGGACCCAATACGTAGTATATTTACCATTAACAATTCAACTTGGTATTTATTCATATTTGGCTTACTGATCAATATCATAAACCATTAAATCTTCGAGGAGAAGAAATACTTTCGATACATTTAAAATCAACATACAAACTTTTTTTCTCTATAATAAGGGGAAGTATATTTAATTGAAGGGAATCATCAGAAATAGCATATTCAATTAAAAGATCGAATATTCAAGAATATGAACGCTTATACAGTGAGTTGATTTAAGATACACCTAGTGATATAAGATATCAGTTCAAAATCAGGATGAATTTTTACTACCCTCTAGAAGTTATTTATATCGAGGGATCTTTAAAAAAGGAAGATGGATCAACATTTGAAAAAGATCAACCTGGAACTGGAACTGGATCAGGAAAGGAACTATATATAAATTTAATTAATAACGGAATCATGTATTTATTTTCAAGAGTTGAATATCAACTTGGAAATAAAAGTATGGAAGAATATCCAAATCCTGGACAAGTATCAACTATGAAAGGACTTTTAACATATCCTCTCAATTATTTAGAAGGTATGAATTTTATGTGGTCACCTGATAAATGTGATAAAGTATGTCCAAAAATTAATAATTCTGGATATATGGAGAACACAAATACTTATTAGAAACGCTCGGGGAATTTTAGTGTGCAATTCCGTTAAGCATATATTTGGATTTTGCGAAAATTATGATAAAGTAATTTATGGTATAAAACATCAGCTTACGTTAAGAAGAAAAGAAGATGATAATGATGTTATATTAAAATCGTCAGATAAAAACGATGATGGTACTTATAAAGTTCCTCATGGTAAAATTATTTTATCGAGAATAGTATGGAGAATCCCACACGTAACACTTACAGATGAATATTCATTAAACTGTATAAAGATATTCAAAATAAAGTTACTTTAAATATTAATTTTTTGAATAGACAGTGTGATCTATAGAAGTAAATCAAGGACAACAACAATTCGATTGGAGATTAAATGTTACAGCCGGATCTGAGAAACCTCGATTTATATTTTTAGCTTTTCAAGAAACAAATGGTGATAATCAAATTATGAATAGAGGTATATTTAATCATTGTAATATAACTAACGCTTTTGTTCAGTTAAATAGTGAAAGATATCCAGAAATGGATCTTCGACTTGATTTTAATGAGAATTATTATACAACCGCTTATAAAATGCTTTCAGATTATCTATTCTAATCATATACTTAATAAAGAAAATTGTTCTATTAGTTTGATAGAATATCAAAATTTGTATCCATTGCTAGTATTTGATGTAAGTAGACAATCTGAAAAAATAAAAATTCAGTTACAGATATTAAAATAAGAGCAACTTTTAAGAAAAATATATCAAAACTACAAAGGCTTATGCATTAGTATTATCAGATCGACTTGTGAAACTACAATCTGATGGAAATAAAATGAATATCGCTTTTTAATTTTTTTCTCTTAAATAAATGAAGGTATTATTGTATTCATTGTAGAAAAATAACAAATACTGAAAATGTTCAAAAGGTTATGACAAATAAAAGTAGCATGCTTAGAGGTACATGCTCAGAATGTGGAAGAGTAAAAACTCAATTTACTTCTAATAAAATATAAAAGTTATAAAAAATATAAAATTAAATAAAAATTATAAAAAATTTAAAATAATATTTTTCACCCCTGCCATAAGGATGGTCACTAATTATAAATTATTAAAAATAAAAAAAGGAAAAAAATTATATATAAAATTTATATATTATGAATAACCTTTTTTTCCTAATTAAATGACGTACAAACGATATGAACAGTATATCTTACACCAAAATTCAGGTAAAGAAGTTAAACAACGCAGTAAAGAAAAAATCTTCTATATCATTTAGAATCAATCCAAAGGATAAAGGAAACATATCTCTTCTCCTAACTCCAACTCAAAAGCTAAATTTTTAAAAGGTATAATATTCAATTTAAAAATAATCATATCACAAGTAACAGCCTTGGCAAAACATGGAGGATTTATAATAACGCTTCCAATGTTATTAGGGGCTGCAAGTGCAATCGGTTCTCTTGCTGGTGGAGCTAGCTCTATTGCTAAAAACTGTAAATGATAAAAAAAACAGCACAAAAGCAATTAGAAGAAACTAGAGGCATAACCTTCAAATGGGAAAAAAAAAGAAAACAAATGGAAAAGGTCTTTTTTTAAAACCATACCCTCGTCGAAAAACTGGCGAGGGTTTATTTTTAAAACCATACAAAAGTTGAATATTCCGATGAAAGCGTTGAGTCAATATGATCTTATGAAATACGTTAATGAGCTTAAAATTCCAAACTTTAGAGGAATTTATATGAGAGATGCTCTTCCAAAAAAATCTAATAAAAAGGAATCTGGAATCTTAAATTTGGATTCAATTAAAGGTTCAGGAACTCATTGGACATGTTGGTTTAAGAACTGTAATAACTTATGCTATTATTTCGATTCATTCGGTGTTCAACCTCCGACTGAATTTGAAAATTATATACAATGCGATATTGTCTATTCAACGTATCAAATTCAAAAACTGAATGAAGTTATTTGCGGTCATTTGTGTTTATTCGTTCTTTTCGGAGTAACCGTATTGAAATTAAATTTTCACTCAATTCTACAAGAACTTTTTTTTCTCTAAAATAAATGAGTGTTAATAACTTTGGTGAAGGACCTCTAACAAGAAGTGGACCACCAGGACCGCGAAGGTCCTCGAGTCCTCAGACCCCAGGACTGTCAGAAATTGGATTTAAATATTTAGATGAGGAAGGTAATTTTGATATCGAAAATAAAAGGCTGGCAAATGCGGCTAATCCTCGAAAAGAAAACGATGTTACTACAAAAATTTATACAGATAATTTAGTAAAAGGAAAACAAGAAGTAAGGTTGATAAAATGGTTAAACAACGGGAAATATGAATAAAATCAATGAACGAATTCAATTCTGCAAGGTGATTCATTATTAAAAATTTGTTGAAGAATAAAATCTGAACTCTTTGATATGCATAATAACGTTCTGTTAAAAGATGGTTTTGAAAAACGTCTTAAAAATGATTAATAAACAGATTTCAACTCTTAGTGAAAAATAAATAATTTTAAAAAAGAGAAACATGTGGCTTACGAAACAATAATTTTTCAAACAAATTCAAAATTAGAATCAGGAAAGTTTCCATTCGTATTAGGAATGAAAGGACCATCTTCGAAGAAAACTGGTTATGTTATGCCATATGAAGGATTTATAGATACAATTACATTAGCATCTCTAGATGAAGATCGATATATTTTAGTGAAGTTATTTATCAATGGAGATGAATTTAAAGATTTAGATATATTTCAATGTGTTCACATCTTCTAATCTATGTAGGAATTCCACATTCATCTTAACGAAGAGCTCGATGTCTTCTTTACCACTTATTGTAATTGTGTGGGCACTTGGTGAGAAAACAGATGATTCTAAAATACGATTTAGGAAATCCGAATGACCAGTCCGACAAACTTATATTAGGAGATGAATCTATTGAGAATAAGAAAATTACATTAAATGATATATTTGAAAATATAGAAAAATATAGAGGGGTGCCTATGGGGGAGATGGAGAAAGAAACATGGAGAAGGGAAAGAGAATATTGGCTAATGAAAAATGGAGATGAGGAGATGATTAATAAAATTATGATGGATATGATGTTGAAGATATTGAAATGAAATATAAACTATAAAATAAAAAAACTGAAAACTTTTTTTTCTCTCTATAATAAATGAGTGTTAACAAATCAGAGCTAATAAAAATTTGACTATTCAACTGGTACTGAACACTAGCAAAACATATCTGATTAAAATAAGATTGGATTTATAACATTTTGACTTAGAAAATAATACCAAAATATGGTCTCGCAATTTGCAATTCTTACGTGTGGGAGAGGATGAAAGTAACTAATTATTCTTCAAGAGATATGTGAATGTATTGAATGATGAGGAAATTAAATTTTTCAATGAAGGTAATTGTCAAATGAAATATATTGGTGGTGATTATCATCAAATTAATTTTTCATAAACTTTTTTTCTCTATAATAAATGAACACTATTCAAAATCATATCTCAAAAATTAATGGAATAAATACTAAAAAAATAAAAAAACTCATAGATCAAAAAATCTTTACTAGTAAAGATATTAAAGAATTTAAAGTCATTTTAGATAGATTAGTTGGGTACATAAACTTGTTAAACATTTTAGATAACAATAAACCTCCTGTACAAATAACATTTGATTCTGAAGAAGAAGAAGAAGAAGAAGAAGAAGAGAAGAAGAAGAAAAAATTACGTTAAAAGAATTTGAAGAAGCTTTAAAATATAAAAAAATATATGAAAAAATTATTGAAGCTGATTACGATTCAGACTAATTAAATAAAAGGAAAATTATTATATTTAAAATTTTTAAATATAATACTCATATCCTTTTTATACATGTTACTTGATCCACTCCCATTTGTTAATCTCACATATTTTCTTCCACATTTCTATTGTATTCATTTAAGTGTAATTATCTCTATTTGTAGAAAAAACTTATGAAATCAGATTATATTAACATTTGACACCCCATAATTGTAGCAATTTAAACAATTTATAATGAACATTTAAAGAATTTTTTCTTTCTGAACATTTTACTTCCAGATATGCTTCTTCAAATTCATAATTGAGATTTAATATTTTATCATGATTAATTCTTATCTTTATTGGTTTTATAATATTTATCAATACTTCTCTAAATAATATTCTTGATGAATATTTCAATGGTTTATTATAATTATTTTGTGAATGAGAAACCTTCATAATAATTTTGTGAATGAGAAACTTCATAATAATTTTTCAAAAATTACCAATGATTACCAATTTTTCATCACTTTCACGTTTGTGGAATGAACATACTATTTCCATATTTATTATAGAATTTTTTTATTATCAATTTCGAATTTTCAGCGTGATTGGAGGGTGGCCCGGTAACCCCTTCGAGGAATATGAGGAGGCAGGCCTCGTAACAAAATTAAAAAAATATAATCACAGTCTTAACGTTATTAAAAAAAATCTTTTCAAATCCATTCCTTAAAACAACCTTTACAATAGTATGTAAAACGGGGAGCGAAGCGTTTTCCGGGACCACTCCCCGAGTGAAATGAGGGGGTGGTCCGGTAGCCCCGTTTTTAACTAACTTTATTATATATATATATATATATAATAATTATATATATTATATATATATATATATATAATATATAGTATATATATATATATATATATATTATATAATATATATATATATATATATATAATTAGAAAAATTTTTGGTATTGCCAAGAGTTTATAGTAAATGTAAGAGAAAATTATTGCATAATAATTTTCCCTATTTATTGTGTTTTTAGTTTTTTTAAAGGTTTTTGATGATTTATTTCTAGAATGATTATTTTCGATATCTAAAGTTATGGATTAGGTATGGTCCAGACCGAGATGAAAAAATTCTACGTAACATGGACATTTTCAGTTTGAATTTGATGATTTTCTAACTCACACCATTTAATAAAATTTCCGGATGAAGTTAATAGTTATTGATATTAATTAAATATTATATCATCAGCAATTTAAATCTTTCCGGGGGAAGTAATACTTGTTGATATTATTTATCTTATTTTTCTTTTTGGGAACGTTGTATTCGTCATCGGATTGACTAGCTTATTCCATGGACACCTCCGTTAAATATCTTTTTGAGCTGGAAGACTACTACCCAGACTTTATCTCAAGATATAAAAATCATAAAGCCCATCTTTTTTCTTAAATATCTCCGAAAGGTCTTTTAAATTGTGAAAGGAAGGAAAAAACCATTTTATTCGAATGCTATCTTTCATTTATTCGTTTTTTTCTTTCTATTTTAACTGCAAAAGAACGTTTCATTCCTTCGGGGGTTCGTTAAACTCCTTTGAAGACACCGGGGGTCTCAGGTGGATCCCCGAGCCACAGGTTATACACTTAAAGCTTGCATGAGTCGTAAAACAAAGCGTTGAACTTTCTAGAGGTCTCATTCTGAGAGCCTATATTAAGGGCAATACCTCAAGCTTATGACCATAAATAAGAAAAAAAAATATTTTAATTATCAAATCCTCATGAACTAAAAAAATATTTCGCAATGGATTGAAAAATGAAAATATTTTAACAATTGCTTTTAAAATTCTAAAATCATTTATAGTTCAGCAATAGGAAATATAATAAAAATCTCTTTCAATATTTCCCAAACTTTGGGGGCATTAAATACTATGAAAAGTTATAGCTTAAAAATTACGTCTTTTACCTAAATTTGAATAAAAAAGAATTGCAGAGAATATTTCAATTCGAATTTAAAACACAATTCAATTAAATATCTAAATGTTTTATATTGAATAAACTAATTGATAACTCTATAATTCTGATAATATAATATAATATAATATATATATAATATATATATATATATATTATATATATAATATATATTAATATATATAATATTATATATAATTTATAAATAATATAATATATATATAGATACTGCTAAAATAGCGTGACACAGAAACAATCCCTGGACCTGGAATCTACAAATGTTCAATATGCAACAAGATAGTAAGAATTAAAACTCCATAATCTCTGCAATAGATGTAAACATGATTCACAAAACACTGTTTTATTTTACCACCGCTAACCCCTTCAAAACACAATTGGATTTTTCCAAGTTTGCGCCCCCACCCACAATAGCTCCCACAAACATACATTGCACAAAGCAAACCCACAACATAACATATTACAATTCCAACACAAACGGACTGATGCAACAAAACCAAAAAATAGAATCGTTCTTAAAACAACACAACTACACTTAAAGGCCAATGATTACAAGAAGCCTAAATACCCGAAAACTGATCCAGAACCAAATTATAGGGCTTTGATGCCATTTCTTCACACCCCCAAACCTCCAAACAATCACCCATCTACTAATCCTTATACACACTACGATCACACACAAAAACACCTTACAAACTTCAAAGCGGCATTGAACGACACACCACCAAATCACATCCTTCACAACAATTGATAAAAAAAAAAAACCACACAATCTAATTAATCTCTACATTCCCTACCACACCTCACCACACTGCCCCAGAAATTACAAACGAAATCTCCCACCTTCCAAACCTCATAATGGGGGCGACTTCAACGCTCCACCACCCTACATGGTACAAAGCCAACGAAGGAAAAAAAAGGAGAACACACATCTACCCAATCCTGAAAACTAAACACACTAAATACACAAACATCCAGTGTTGGGCCCCGCAACCCAAAAAAATTTGCGGCGCAAATCGCAATCGCAATTCTTAAGGAAATATGGGATCGTAACCGCAAACGCAATTGCGGTAGACCGCAAATTGCGGTCGCAACCGCAATTCGCAACCGCAACTATTGTACGCAATATTTGACTAAACAAGAAAAATTAATACTCCGAAGCAAATATATATTATATATATATATATATATATATATTAATTATATATATAATTATATATATATATATATTATATATAATATATATATAATATATATATATATATATATATATATATATATATACTATATATAATATAAGTGATGGCCGGATGTCAAAATATGACTGTTTGCGGATGGGGATCTTAAAGAGGATGAGGATGCGGATGGCGGATGTCTTCTCCTTGAAGACATAAGTTGAAAATGTTGATATTATATATATAAATATATATAATATATATAATATATATATATATAATATATATATTATATATATATAATATATATATATTATATATATATATATAATATTATAATATATATAATATATATATATAATATATATAATATAATAATATATATAATATATATTATAAATATTATATTATCATATATATATTTACAGTTGTCACTTCCGCTCACGGGCAGAAGCCCTATTCAGGAGGGGGTGTTGCACACCTCAGGATATTCATCAACTAACGCAGGCTTTAAAGTTAGAGAGATTAAATTCAGCAGAACATCAGAAGATGGAAGAGAAATTCACAGAACAGAGGTGGCAGGAATGAAGGAAGCACGCGCAGCGAAAAGGCCTGGAAGTTACCAATATCGAACACAAAACTCATGCGCCAAAACAGCACCCCTTTTGCTACGCAGGGCGTCGTAAAGGTGTTTGGTACGCGAATGATAAGCTCGCTCGAGCACCTGCCGCTGCGGTACCGTATAGAAAAGAGATAGAGCACCAACATCGCGCACGTAAAAATAAAAGTAAGAGTGAATGTGAAAGTACAGATAGTTAATAAGCCATTTGGCCTTAGCTACTACCCTATTCCAAAGGCCGCGGCTGAAAACCCAGAGCCCCCCCTTTGATATGAGAGCGTACTCCATACAAGGGGGATGATGCCCTTGTATAGCTGGAGCAACCGAGAAGAGGAAAAAAAAGATTCTTCGCAGCCTAAACGAACTCCCAGTGTTGCTTTGAGGCTGCCCTAGCAACCGTTGGGATTGGTTGAGGTTTCCAAGACATTTTTTTGTTTATGTTAAGGCAAGGATGTTTATATTCAACAGGAGAGACGGAAGAACCGTCGAAAGAGATAGGAAAGTTAGAGGTGTTTTAGAGAGGGAGATTGTAGAAGTTGGGTTTTTAAGAACTGAATTTCACAAGTTTGAGACGACCCCACCAGGAAATTTCTATCCACATCATCGAGAAATAGAAATCGGAAAGATTAAGACGAGAAGCAATTCTGAGAAGTAAAAAAGGGAGCAGAATTGAAAATGAGTTGAAGAATGAAGGGTCGAGTCCATCGGATGCTAGTCGATGAGATTCGATGTTCATGGTTACCATGATTGTAAAAATAGGAAGTAAAAGTAGCGATGGCGACTTATTTTTGTTGTTTCTTCACCTCTTATAGAAAAAAGAACAAAGCCGATACTTGAGTGATTGTGAAAAGAAAATCTAGACATAGGTAAGGCAAAGAGCAGAGGAAACCAAAGGAGGGGAGGCTTGGAGAGAGTGATCTTCGTTTCATACCCACGTCCAAATGCTTGGATATGTCAGCGCCACCACGCAAGTCTCTCCCCTTAATTCCTAAGGGCGGAAAAACCATAAATTTAGTTTAGATAGAAAAGTTATATCGCAGGGAGACATCGAGCTCCAAAAGCCGTACGGCGATCGGAAAGAAGTGAATGAGACTCCAGATGAACTAAGAAGAAGTGAGTTGAGAGGGTTTCAAAGATCTTAGATAAAATACAAGTGAAAGCTATAGATAGTTTGAAGGATCAGAGCGGCTTCCTTTTTTTCGGAACAGGTTGACATGTGCGTGCTTCCAACTTTGAGGAAAAGTGTTAGTATTGGAGACATAGAGAAATAGTTAACGAAGGGCGGGGTCAGCACGAAGCACACTCCCTCAAAACAACTCAGGGAAGAAGCCATCCGGGCCACCCGCCTTTCCTAACGTTCAATAGATTTCAGGAGCCATGCACCCGATCAAATGTAATCACAGGCAATGCATAGGACACCTGAGAGAAGGAGGAGGAGGAGGAGGAGTACCAGAATCGTCTAGGGCAGTTACAGGAAAATAGTAGGCCGAAGAGATTATTTCCTTTTTGCAGTTGGAGAATTAGCAACAGAAACAACAGATAGAATAAGAGGAGGAAAGGACAATTTACAGAAGTTTTTAGAGATGTTTTGACAAGAGGGCAGAAAGATTTATCAGTAGGAGAATCAAGGAGGTTAGCACACTTTCTTTTGATGAAAGCCCGTTTGCTCGACGAAGAGTATCTCTGCAACGATTTCTAGCTGAATGAAAATTTAGAAGATGATTAGAAGAGCGATAAATTTTTCCACCCCCGAATAACACTGTCTCTAGCCTAATTACCAGAGATGCAAGCACGATTGTGACCATGGATTATGAAGAGAAGATTTAGTCGAAGAGAATGAAACCTGGCTCATACTATCAACAATACAGCTTCACGCTTATCGGCAAAAGCCGAAGCGTCACCAGAGTCAAAGCCGTCATTCAATTATACTTAGCGTAGAAGCGACGCAAGGCCCCCAATCGGCCAGATCAAAGTGCCAGAAAAAACGGCTTATATAGTAATAATATATATATATATTATATATTTTAATATATATTAATTATATATATATATATATATTATATATATATATATATATATATATATATATTATATATATATATACCTATATATACTATACTATATATATATATATATATATATATCGAAATTCAAAATTACAATTATTCCCAAAAACTCCCATGATAAAGATGCCAAAAATATTTATTTTTATATGCCATTGAATCAAATTTAGGAAACATACTTCAAACATCCTCATTCTTTCAAAAGAGGATGCGGATGCGGATGTGCCGTTAAGTGAGGATGCGGATGTTACTTTTCGCGGAAATGTTGCCGCCAATACTTAAAACAAATTTCGATGTCATGCCATCCACTAATATAATATATATTATATATATATATATATAAATATATTATATATATATATATATATATATATATATATATATATATTATATAATAGACAAGGCCAATAAAAAACGGCCAAAAAAACTTTGATGGGTGTGTTGGGAAATATAATATATAATATATATATATATAATATATATATTTATAAATATAAATACCGTATGGATATATATATATATCATATATTATATATATATATATATATATAGTATATTATATATATATAAATTATATATATATATATATATATATGATATATATATATATATATTAATATGTGTAGTTTGTTGTGTGATGTGTGCGATCACAAAATACGTATCAGTCTATCTAAGAATAGTCTTAGCATCGCAGCTGTTAGAGGACTTTTTCTGAGCCTGGGTAACATTAGCCTGCGGTAAAACACTTTAATACATTTAAATAACCATTACGATCACATTTCGTTTGCGCTTTACAACTTCAAAAAAATTTCTTTAGGTAAGCCAAGGGTTTTGTGATCGACTTCCTTCAGTTTCATTTCTAGCATTAGCAGAGCTACTAACAGTAGCAATATCTACTGAAATATCACCTTCACTTGAAAAAATAGTAGGTATGGGACCGGAAATATTTTTACTTGACGTTTTCGAAACGATCCATTTTATCAAGAGTGAAAAGTCTTTACGATCGGAAAAAAAACACAACATATTTCAGTAATAGTTGAATTTGACTAAAACGCGTGCATCGGGCCATGAATAATATAATAATATATATATATATAAATAATATTAGTGCTTAATTGGTAATATTGTTAATGATGATTAGGTGTTACGTTATATTCTGTATTTGTTATGACATATGTACTGTATTGTAGTCTGTGTATATGTATATATATATATATTTTCTTTTATATATTGTATATTTATTTATAAAAAAAAGCGCTGGTTAGCTCAAGTGTAGAGCACTCGCCAAAACTACGAGGGTCCCAGGTTACGCACTGGCCGGGGGGAGAATTGTGAGCATCTCTCCTTGGGCTTGGCTCCGTCCACTGCTCGGACGATAAATGGAGTACAACCCCCTCCAATAGGGTAGGGCTCTGGCTTCGTGAGCGGTGGTGTTTATTCTTCTGTAAAAAAAAAAAAAAAAAAAACGATACAAAATATAGTAGTTAATGAACGCGGACCCGATCGTCTAACTTATTACGGTTTGAAACGAATTGCAAAACCAGATATAAAATTAAATGTTTTATTTTCTTATTTCTTAAAGGTGGGTGCGCTTGCGGTTGTAATTGTGCGTAAAATAATTGGCTTCGGCAAGCCTATTCTTCAATCTCAGCAAATTAAGCTGGCTCGCAATCCGAACCCGCAACCGAGATATTGCGATCGTCGTAATTTCGCGACCGCAAGAAGATTGCGTCGCAAGGTGCCCAACACTGCAAGACATCCACATTGCAGAAACCCACCCCAAACCGAACCGACATGCACTATCACCAGAATTCATACACAAAACTCCACGAGCAAATACAAAAACCGATTTAAACTCCGACACCTTTCCCCATCATTCATAAGATTCCAATATGTTCGATTAAACCACCATCTTACCAACTCAGAAAACCTTGAGCGAGAAATACAAAAATGTGGTGTTAGACTGACACATTCACTAACGTATAATAGGAAAACAACATACATCCTCCTAAATATCACATATGCATCAACACTCAACAAAGCCATAGTACAAAATTTCACTTCTCTAATAAAAAAAAC
The DNA here is from genome assembly GCA_015478945.1 of Trachelipus rathkii. Taxonomy (NCBI): domain Eukaryota; kingdom Metazoa; phylum Arthropoda; class Malacostraca; order Isopoda; family Trachelipodidae; genus Trachelipus; species Trachelipus rathkii. The sequence goes on along the minus strand of JABUQX010090799.1, from coordinate 5,565 downwards.
AGCTAACAAATCCGTCGTGTTCTAGTGTATAGTACATAAAAAATACAACCTCTACCTAACACCTGAATAGTTAATATGCAAGTGATGATCAAACAACGCACTCTGATTCAGAAATATAATACCCAATCACACTAAACATAACACCAGAGTTACCGCCCTAAACACCCAAATATAAACGTTAACAACACACATTTTGCAAACTCTTCCAAAACCTGCCTCGGCCAAGAACATCCAACACATGGATTAATAGCCAGAATTGGTGGAAAGCAATAAATTATAGTACATGCAAAAGACGTCAGACCAACCAAACAAACTGCACACTGCACGTGAATGTCAAATCAAAGATCGCCGAAACACACACCAAAAACCCCCAATCCATTTCAAAAGATGCACGCGCAACATTCTCGCAGAACTCCACTTCGCAAAGCATAGTCAAAAACCCCGCTGTTTCACTCTTAAAAGAGGAAAATCATCAAAGCTCTCAAGAAAATAAAACTAAACCACGACCCAACATAAAATTAACCACACCGACAGAAAACATAACAAAGACACTTAAAAAACTCACCTGCAATGGCCAGCAAATCTTAACAAACACTTCAAACACCTAGGAAACACAGCTTTAACACAATTAACACAAATATATAACACTCTCCATTGATCCTTAAACTGTCATTCCCCCTATCTCAAAAAAAGCCATCAATATACAATTAAAACCAGGAAAAAGACCCCTCTGACCCTTTCATCATATCGCCCCATGTCTCTATTATCAACACTATGCAAACTGATTAGAATAAACCCATACTAAGCAAAATGACTCCACACATTCATCAGCACCTAATAATTGTTGAATGACTCTAAACAAAAAACCATTCAACTACAATCGTACTCATAAACATTATTCAACCCACAATCAACGTCCTAAACTCAAAACCCATTCACAAAACAATAATCATAGCAATCAACATCAGCAAAGCATTCGAAACAGTACCTAAACATTAAACAGAAAATAGAATGTCTGTTCTCCCCAACAAATCAGCCAATCACCTTAATACCCACTAGCCGCGAACTTGGCACAACAATCCCCCCCAATCTACTTAAAAAACATTGCCTATACCTTTCAACTAAATTCGTAAAAATCTCAGTGTAACATTCGGCACTCATCCCACCTTCACAAACACACACACACATAATATATATATAAAACAAGAAACTGAACATATAAAGAACTATCGCTGCAACAGACTTTACAAGCAATAAACAGGCATCCACACCATATTACAACAATACCATCCGTCCGACTCTAACTATCGGACTCTCCAAACCTTGGGCACCAACTACTGACTAAAAACAAACATAAAGAAACTCTAGCGACACAAAACAAGAGCAACACTAACATAAAGATGCCACATCAACAAACACCGACAACATCACCTACACGAAGAAACCAAAATACTACGCACACACCTGGAGATAGGCACACAATCCTTCACCAAAAACTGTAACACCCCAACATCATTGCCGCCATACCCTATCTATACCTCATCACCGCTACTTAACAACCTCCTTTCTTCAACAGCTCTATATTACAAAGTCTGAACAAAATTCCACCGTTCACCAAACAACACATCAGCAGTATACAAATCCCACGTGCCGACTAACAGAAAACTACCTAAGCGCAGGACTAACCAAAATAACATTTTAAAAACAAAACACCCCACAGAAACAGCACCAGAATTCAACTATCTTACAAAGAACCAGTCAGTCATCCTTTGCCAAAGTTAAGATTGCGGCCAAGCCACCCCTTACTTACAAATATTACAAAACACAGATTTTCACCTCAACCAACCACACAGCATTTGCAAAACTGTTTAACCAGGTCCCGGAGGACCACATCTAACATTTTCTCATCCCTGTCTATCTAAGCTTCAACCAAGAACATCTGGAACATTCATTCTGGGGATTTTCTGAAGGCAGGTCTGTGGCATCGGGGTACGCTGGGACGCGGTTGTGACATCTCCGTGATGGAGTGGTCAGGGAGGAGAAAAGAAGATGAAGTATATTATATATATAAATATATAGATAATATATATATAATATATTATATATATAATATATATATATATATATAATATATATATATAAATATATTATATATATATATATATATTAATTATATATATATATATATATTATATATATATATATATATATAGGTAGCGTCGACAACAAAGCAGCCGCAAACTGCGTAATGTTGCGGTAGTTGAAGGAGATGAAAATAAATGTCCTCCTAGAGTTTTAGAGAAATCCAATAAGGGGTTGCTTGCGGAAATCTAATCTAAAGTATTGTTCTTTACTCAAACAATGATTATATATAAATCCGACTGATATTTGGTTTTAATCATTGGATGGTCTGTGAAGGTATTGATTCCATTCAACGTTATTATTTTACGAATTGATATAAGAGTAAAACAAGAAAACAACAGTTCACTTATACATTGATATAAGCAATTGGACCTATTTTGTGGATAGCAGTAAGTTTGGACATTGTAACTTAACTATTGTAATATGTATCCATACGCATCGTGAGTTAATAATGATTTGGGACGTGAACGGACGGACGGCATCTTCCTACTCGCCACTTATGTTAGAATCGACGCATTTCTACTCTCAACCATACACATGTTGAGAAATGATTTCCTAATTCACAGATCTTTCAACGCTTGTAATGTGATGGAAAAATCGGGTAAGAGTTGCCTAACAAGAGTAGTCAAACAATTTTTCATTGGACATGTTTTTCATACTTGGCGGTTCTGCAACACCAGTAGAAGTAAGATCTATTTGTTCATTCCATCAACCTGCATTCCAATTTACCTTTGGAATTGTTTTCTCACGCTTCCGATCACATGTCTTTCTGCAAAGAAATAAAAACAATAAACACAAATGAGGCATTCGGTTATGTAGGGTACATATTTTATAATGAATTTGTACATTTAGGACTCTATTACATTTTATGAAAACTAGTTACGTAAAGCAAAATTTCAGTTATACATGTTCCTAAAAGAGAGTATAGCTTCTAATCCTAGACTTCTGATTTCATGGTCTTCATCTTTAACCATTGATTGCATAAAGAAAATTTTCAGGAAGTAGAAAATAGGCGTTGCCTTGAATGTTTTTCTGTACAATGCGTTTCACATCATTAAATGGAAGAAGATTAAACCTTGTAATTGAATTGAAAAGAATACGAGGAGCATCATGAAATTTCGATGATACCTTAATTTCAAACCATGCTGGTGCATAAACATTAACAATATAACTATTTAGTCAGACTTTCGATTGGAGAACTATCCCGAGTATATAAACAAAGTAGTCTTATGGCAAGAGTTAGCCATCGTGCATGGTTGAGTGGACCAATTTTATGGGTACCCCATCTATTTTCTATGTTTCCAGATCCAATACCTTTACAGTAATCAAACAGAAGTCTCTGATGGACACTAAGATCTTTAAGCACTCCATCTTCAAGAAATCCGTCAATGATTGGGGTTTCTATAGATTTAAACCTTAATACTGTTTCTTCGTGAATATTCCCAGTACATCTTTGCCCAAGTGGTCCACCGAAGGTATTGGGTCCAGTTGTTACATTATCAAGCTTTTTGAAAAGAGCCCGTAATCGAAGTTCATTTTGATGTAGCGTACAACCTTAGGTATGCAGTTTTCGTCCCATTAATGCTTCAAGATGTACTACTAAGCCATTGATTGGACCTGTATTGACAGCAGTATTATCCAGAAGGATACCCTGAATACTTACAAATGCTATTAAAACTCCTGGACTAACACTAAAAACCTCTAGCAGAGCAGTTTGCCAGTGAGTACCAGGATGTAGGGGGACAGTTCGATGTGTAAAATAGGAACCCTGGGTTTGTCTATCTTCACTTGTGAGTGCCAGATGATGTTCTGCCTGAACACATTTTCTCATACCTACTTCCCCATTAGGTAACTGTATTTTCTTATATGTTAAAGTGTTCTTGTCAATCTTTCCATCAACACCTATACAAATTAAGTAAGTGCTTTTATGCAATGCATCATCCTCACATACGATCTTCACCTTTGCTTTTGCTGTTTATTTTGCATTTGTCGAACATTATTTGTTGAAAGTCAATTTCTGGTCTCAGTAAATGTTTTATATCATGAAGTAATGCATTAGCAAGAGCTGCACCAAGATTAGACGAACATTCACCTCTCTGAACGAGTTCCATTAGGCATATCTGGTAGTTGCAGTTGTGTTATATTCGTGTTGAAGGAATTTTGCATTGGCTGCCAGGCGATCTCGTCCTGAAGAAGAAACATTTGTGTAACAATTGCTAATTATAAAAATAAAAAAGACAAAATGAATAGGAACAACGATAAATTATCTCGACAGTAGAAGAAGAAGAAGAGCTAGTTTCCTGTGATGGCTCTGAACTACTGAATGCATTTCCCCTGACTCGACCTGTTTCACACCCGATAAAACAGCATCAAATCTAGGCCTCTTATCTCGTTTTATAGCACTTCGATCTATTGATGAAAGTTGGTATGCTCCTTTCGGTCCAGTTTTCCATCTTTGATCTAGAATATGCTCATGTCTTCTATTAGAACTTTTGCATTATTAGAGCAAACGCATATAATTATTGGACGTTCAAAATTTCCAATCTTGCAGTTTACATTCCTGATCATAGCAGGCTTACGTCCGAAGGACAAAATGCACGCAAGCATATCAAAAAAGTCTATCTAATTTTTTGAATTGAGATTCTTTGTTTTGCAGTAACTTCTCCATGCTTGCGGTTAATGTCCTTCCTAACGTTAAAAGGATCTTTCAACTTATTGAAAGAAGATGCTTGTCTGCACGAGAGGAAAGCCTTGATTGACCCCATACATAGAGTGCTTCCAACGCATGCCTCTGCACAACGACATCAAGCCCGAGTACTACATCACATTCTGAAGTGCTAGAGATAAAAGCATTTCTATAAAGTCAGAACCAGGATCTTGAATACATAAAATTGATAATATACTTTAATGATTTGTCTATAGCGTACTAGGCTACACATTAATATTCACTTGCGGTCCCACTATATGTATCAATATAGCTGAATTAAAAACAAGATATGAATTATGTATTTAAATTAATATATATATTATATAAATATATAATATATTATATATATATATATTATATATATATATATATATATATATATAATATATATATATATATAAGATATATATATATATATATAATAAATATATATATATATATATAGAATATGTATATATAATATATATTATATAGAATATTATTATATATAATATTATTATTGTATATATATAATATATTATATATGTATAATATATATAGTATATATAATATTATATTATTATACATATATATACTATATATATATTATATATTATATATATATATTATATATTATATATATATTAATATATATACATATATATATATATATGAATAGAAGTCAGCTAAGTGGATGCCACGAATGGTTATACTATTATATATATAATTATAATTAT
>JABUQX010090798.1:12500-23408 GCA_015478945.1 Trachelipus rathkii | reverse complement strand
TAAATTTATCTTAACGCTCCTAAAATACTAACTGATTAAGGCATGATCAGATGTTAAGCCTATTTCGTTCGTGTCTGAGGGCAGATCCAATTATTGGGCTGGGTGGCCCCATTTTCACCCCACCTAAAACATGGACATAAAAATTCGAATTTTCAAGGCGATTTATGACTTACATAAACACAAATGAGTAGCTATTTTTGCCCTCTAAACGTTCGATTTCCGTTTTCTGTGTCTGTACGTAGTCATTCTTTCAGAATTTTCAATTTTGCAAAACCCATGTTTTTCATGTTTCTGACATTTTTGGAGGCAACTTCCAGAATTTTTACAAATGACTTCAGAACTTGACAATATGCATAATAGGTTCCATTATCTAACAAAGTTACAAGAATACTTTTTTCGATTTTTTGCAGTTCTTGTGCTCAGCGTCCACCCAATTTCCAAGACCATTTTTTTTTTGAATTTGAAATGAAAAATGTGTGCCGATAATTTTTTTGTTTTCTGGCTGAAGATGAAATTTTCGGGCTATATGTAGTCCGGGGAGGTGCACATTTTTTACCTTAGTTAATTTCTTTGTATATGAATTTAGTTTTTGATTTGTTTTTGGAAAAAAATTTTCCCAAAAAAAAAATTTTCAAAAATTTTTTAAAAATTTACTTATTTTTTTAAAAAAATTATCTAGTAAAAAAGATGCATATCTTTCATCCGACATACATATGCCCTAGAAATTTAAATCCACTTCTTGAACATAAAAATATATCGCAATTTTTCACTTTTCAAATTCAAAAAAAAAAAAAAAATGCGGTTTGGAAAGTTCGGTTGACCGCTGAGACAAACTTTGGGTCAAAAATCGAAAAAGCTACTTCTGTACTTTTTTAATAAATATATCTAAGAATTGTAATTTTTCTCATTTTGTAAAAAAAATTTGGAAGTTTCGAGTTCAGATTGTCACAGAAACAGAATTTTCAATGATTTGAAAATTGAAAATTTGACAGACATGACTTACAGTCACAAGAAACACAGCCGACGAAATCACGTTATTAGGGGCAAAAACAGCTTACATTTTCCGGTGTTAATATCACGTCAAGCGTCCGGCTGAAAACTTCCGAAATTTCTATGCCATTTTAAGTGGGAGTAGAAACTGGGGACCGTCCAGGCAAAAAATGATGGATCTTGCACTGAACAAAATCCATTTACATAAAAACGTGAGGGAGGAAGAAAGAAGAGAGTGCGAGGCCTATTTATAATAAAACTATTCATTTGCTTATTTACATGAAATGACCGAACGAGTTTAAAATAATTAAAACTTGGATTAGTTACATGAAATGTACGGTTGATCTTCATTTTTATCCATCAGACACCCTTTAGGGTTAGGGAGCACGTTACTTGGCATATTCATATATGCTATGTCGTTCTAATATATAATATAATCAATTTCATAATATAATACATAATAATAATAATAATAATAATATAATAATAAATATAATAATAATAATAATAATAATAATAAATAAATAATTGTAGTAGGTGTGTTAGAGTGCTATAGTTGGATGGCGGAAGTGAAACCAATAAACGATCGACCGCCCGAACCGGAAGTAAAACGGAAGTACAATTTCCGCTATTTATCGGGACGAAACAAACCGCAGGTTTTTTTCGAAATAGTAAAATATCAAAAAAATATAAATTAATTAATAATAATTAATAAAAATTAATATAATTAATTAAAATAGGAGTAATTAACATTAATAATTAATAATAGAAAATAAATAAAAAAAAAAAAATAAATAAAATAAAAAAAAATAAATGCGTCTATAATAAATTAAATATATTATTATATATATATATTATTTATATATATATATATATATATATTATATAATATATAATTATACTATTATTGATATTATTATATATAAATTATATATATATATATAATATATATATTATATATACCTCAAGAATGCACCGTTCCGCACGCACCAGCACTGTACCGCACCCCGCGCCTCACTTAGTAACGGATAGAGTTTGAGGCATTAAGGTATCTCTCTCAAACTTGACCACCCTCATAGGGGTGACGTACATCGTCTAGACGAGGTTAACCCGTGGCCCTGCACGCAAGGGGGCGCTCTCCACCCCCCCAAACACGGAAGATATTGACGTATAGGCTGAAAATAGGTATATACCATTCACCTATACGGTACCATCATAATATGGACGTATAAATAACGAATACACCCAAGGAAGGGGTCTCAGCCCCCAAACTGAATATTGACATAGAACGACGGAACTTGGTATACACCCTTCATAAAGGTACCCACATCATATATGAGTTAAATAACCGTACACCCAAAGGGGGGGTCTCAGCCCCCACACTGGACAATATTGACATTAGAACGACGAACCTGTGTATACACCCTTCAATATAGGTACCACATCATATATGGAGTTAAATTAGCGTACACACAAAAGGGGGTGCTAACCCAAAAATGAGATATTGCCGCTAGAAGGTGAACCTTGGTTACACCCTTCATCATTAGGTACCCACATCATATGATGAGTTAATAACCGTACACCAAAGGGGGTTCCAGCCGAAAACTGGATATTAGACGGAGACGACGAAGTTGAGTATACCTTGCATATTAAGGTACCCACATCATATATGAGTTAAATAGCGATACACACTAAAGGGGGGGTCTCCAGCCCCCCAACCTGAAATATTAACATAAGAACGAACGAAAACCTTTCGAGTATACATCTCTTCTTATGATAATGTAAACTCGATACAAAAAAAAAAAAAAAAAAAAAAAAAATTTTATTCTTTTAGTTTAACTTACAATTTCGTTTTTACACCAAAGCAGTAAATCAGGGTATCAGTTAATCAAACTACCATCACTACCCTTCATGATACCCTTCCATGAGCTATTGATTATTGATCTATTGATCAATATTTTCTTATTAAAATTGTTGTTTTCACTACCGCCTAAAGCAGTAATCAGTAAATCAAACTACATCCAGCACCTCATACCTCAATATCTATGATCATTTGATCTATTATCAAGTATATTTTCTATTAAGAATTGTATAGTTTACATAACACTAATGAGTAATTCAGTAACTCGTATCAGTAACAGTAAATCAGTGAAAGCAGTATAATTCAGTAAGCAGTAAATCAGCTAAAGCAGTAAATCAGTAAACAGTAAATCAAACTACTATTCATCTCCTACCCTTTCCATGGTTATATATCTATTGATCTATTGATCTATTGATCTATTGATTTTAAACATATCTTCTACTAAAATTATTGTTTTACATACCCTAAGCAGTAATCAGTAAATCAGTAAATCAAACTGCCCTCTCACCCCTTCCGTGATCTTGTCTTTGATCTATGATCATTTGATCTATTGATTCAAGTACATATTTTTACTAAAAAATTGACATTTTTACGTACACTAAAGCAAGTAAATCAGTAAATAAACTGCCTCCTACCCTTCGTGATCTATGATCTAGTCGATCTTATTAGATTCAAGACATAATTTTTATTAAATTGTTAGTTTTTACATACCCTAAAGCAGTAATCGTAGAATCGTTAATCAAACTGCATCCTACATTCGTAAAATCATTGATCTATGATCTATGATCTATTGATCTATTGATTCAAGTATATTTTTAATAAATTTCATTTTAAATCCTAAAGCAGTAAAATCAGTAAATCAGTAAATACAACCACCCTCCTACATTCGTGATATTATTGATCTATTTATTCAAGTCATTTTTGTATTACATAACAAAAAAACTTTATTTTTTTGTTTTTTTCTATTATCATTTTGCTTTTACTAAAACAAAATTATCTTTTTATGATTGACTAATAACTTTAAAAATGCATTTTCAACCCTAAGCAGTAAATCAGTAAATCTGTTAATCAGTAAATCAAAAAATCAGTAAATCAGCTAATCAAAGTACCTTCCAGCCACCTTCTACCCTTCATAGATCTATCGACTACTTGATCATTGATCTATCTGATTCAAGTCATATTTCATCTATAACATACAAAAACTTTAATTTTTTTGTTTTGTTTTCCTTAAACATTTTTGTTTTTAAAATTAAATTTTGTCGTTTTTACAATACTAAGCAGTAATCAGTAAATCAGTAAATCAGTAACCAGTAAATCAGCAATGCAAAGACCATCCAGCACCCTCTTACCCTTCATGTTATTGATTATTGATTTATTGATCTATTGTCTAGTGATTCATATTCATATTTCGCAGTACATTATTGGTAACTAACAAATAAGTTCATTTATCAACCATGGAATATATGGTAAACGTAACAAAGTTGTTACATCTGAATTAAAAGCTAAACATAACAATAACCTGAACTAGAAAATGTTATGTTTTAATTACCCTAAAGGCAGTAATCAATAAATACGTAAAGCAGTAAATTCAACAGTTACCACAGTCACTCCTACCCTATCATTGATCTATTAATCTATTGACCAATTGAACTATTGATCTATTGATTCAGTCATATTATGTATAACATAACACAAAAACTTTTATTTATTTGTTTTGTTTTCTTTTAAACATTTTGTTTTACTCGAAATTTATTTCTTATGTTTATAACTTTAAAATTTGCATTTTACAATACCCGTAAAACAGTTAAATCAGATAAACAGTCAAACCAACCACCCCTCTCTATCCATCTACCATCCTGATCTAGTGATCTATTGATCTATTATCTATGATCTATTGATTCAAGTCATATTTACGAGTATTCATACAACCAACGAATATATGCTATACATAACATGTTTTCACATTAATTAAAGCCTACATAGCATATATGAATAAGAAAATAATGATACAACGCAACCTATACACAGCTTACGCACTAACTAAGACTTTATACATTAACAAGTTCCACACTTAACACCAGAAAAGTTAACTAACTTACATACAAAACGTAACCTATTTCATAATTTTCCAGCATATTCTCTAGAATATTACGTTAATTTACAATTGACACATATTTTAACAACAATTATCTAACTATGCTCTATTATATACAGCCAAGAATTAACTGCAACATAACAAAGTTTTACCAAACATAACTAAAAATAGTTCGTTAAATATTATATTACAATAGAAATTTAATAATTTATTGATTTTAAAGCAGTAATCAGAAATCAGTAAATCAACATTTCAACCCTCCCCGCCCTCCCACACGACTTTTGATCTAATTGATCTATTATTCATGTCATCATTTCGAGTAATCATTCCGGAATAACAATAACAACAAAATAGTTCTTCTATATACTAACATCGAATAATATGTATCGTAACAAGTTTTACATTAATAAGTAACATAACATAAACCTGAAAAGACATATAATGTACAACGGACACATCTCACACACCACATAGGGCGAATAACACTACTTAAGCATTAACAATTTCTCACTTACAACAGTAGTACCTAACACTCGTTCAAGTCAACGATATTCACACGTTTTCAACATACTCTAGCAATATTATGTAATTTTTACATTAACCATCTAATATTTACAAAATTTAAGCATACCCAGTCTAATCATTCATACACGACAACGAATATATTGCTAACGCACCAATTTTTTACACAACTTCTTATTTTCTTCCAAATTATCATAACCTCGTCTAATATCATTAATCCCCAACGATAATTGCAATCATAACAAATTTTAACCAACATAACATAAATAACAAAGATTTTATCCTGACAATAGACATAACAAAATTTTATAAACACATACCATAAAAATAACAAATTTTATCCTGACATACATTAAAATAATTCTTTGAATAAAATATCAATAAAAAAAAAATAGTATTAATAAATATTAAAATATATATATATAGTATATATAATTATATATATAACAAACCAAAGTAATATTAATATACTAATATATTATATATATATATTATATATATTATTTATATAGATAATATATATATATATAATACTATATATATTATATAAAGTAATCATTGTCTTAAATATTTGTACTGTAATATAACATATGAGGTGATGGCGTAAGTATAAGATTACGAACTCTGTTGGGGCGACTGTAGATCGAACCATCTTCTCATATTTTACAAAACTTACCCTTAGCGTATGAATACAACAGTCAACATTAACAAAGTACACGGATTAATATCAGTAATAACTCCAACAATATCAACAAAACGTAACCAATTTAAACCCTAACCTAACTATCATACTTACCGAGGTTTGACGCTATATGACACACAGATTCAGTTAGGCTTACATGACAGGCTTAACATTAGGGTTACTTTCATGTTTATACAAAAAGCTTTCAACGATTGCGCCCTTCACAACTAAGCTCAATCTTTGCTACTATATATTCCGATCAATTACAAGGACGAGCCCCACTACATGGAAATCACCCGAGAGCTGCATGAAGACCCATCTCGGTAGGACCCCGAAGGGGGATGAGGGCACAGCCCGAAGACCCATTTCGGGTACCCAGAAGGGGTGTAAGCGGGCAATAAAGGCACAGCCCTTCGGGCTGTGTCCTTACCGCTCACCCCCTTCGGGGTACCCGAAATGGGTCTTGGGCTTGCCCTAACGCTTACACCCCCTTCGAGTCCCAGATGGGCTTCATGCATCTCTCTGGATGATCTCATGTAGTAGGGGCTCGTCGCTGTAATTGATCGGATAATGTATAGCAAAGATGAGCTTATTGGTCTGCAGTGCACAGGGCCGCAACTCGTGAAACTTTTGTATAACATGAAAGTAACCCTAATGTTAAGCCTGTCATGTAAGCCTTAACTGAACATCTGTGTTTCATATAGCGTCAAACCTCGGTAAGTATGATAGTTAGTTCTTTGTAGGGTTTAGACAAGTTGGTTACGTTTTGTGATACCTTGGTAGTTACTTACTGATATTAATCAGTTGTACTTTGTAATAGTTACTGTTTATTCCATACGTAAGGTAAGATTTTTGTATAATATGAGAGATGTTCGATCTACAGTGCCCCACACCAGAGTTCGTATCTTATCCTTACGGCACATCACCTCATATGTTATTAACAGTACATATTTTAGACAATGATTAATTAGTATATATATATATATATATATTAACTATATATATAATATAATATATATATATATACTATTATATATATAGATTATATATATATACATTATTATATAATATATATATATATACTTATATATATTAAATATTACGCTTCATACTATTTTAGTTCAAGAATATTTTATGTTATGTCAGGATAAATTTTGTTATTTTGTATGTTATGTTTGTATTCAAGACTTAATTTTATTTATGTCAGGATAAAATTTTTTTATTTTTATGTTATGTTTGGTTTAAAACTTTTTATGATTGCAAGTTATTCGTTGGGCTCTGTATGATAATCAGACAATGATATGATACATTTTGTTAAATATACGAAGTTGGATGTAAAAAATTGGTTGCGTTGCAATATATTCGTATGGTCTGTATGATTGTTTGACTGGGTTATGCCTAAATTTTGTGAAATATTACGATGATAATGTAAAATTAACAGATATGTAGAAGATATGCTTGAAAAAGTGTGGATTATGTTACGTTTTGTACGATGTGTTAGATACTATTACTGTTGTTAAGTGCAGAAATTTTTTTAATTTTAGTAGTTTATTCGCCCGTATGGTGTGTTTTAGGTTTGTCGTTGGCATTATATTCTTAGTTCAGGTTATGTATGTTAGCTTTATTAATTAAATTTGTTACGATACCATATATTCGTTGGTTATATACAAAGAACTTATTTTGTGTGTTATGTTATCGAAATGATACTCGAAAATATGACATGAATCAATAGATCAATAGATCAAAAGGTCCGTCGGTGGGAGGGGCCGGAGAGGGTTGATGGTCTTCGATTACTGACATTTACTGATTTTACTGCTTTCAAAAATCACTGTATTACTCTAAAAAGTTTACAAGATTAATAAAACAACTTATTTTTTATGTTAGTTTGGATTAAAAGTTTGTTATGTTTGCAGTTATTCGGTTGGTCTGTATGATATTAGACAGGGGTTATGATAAATTGTTGTTAAATATTACTTGTCAATGTAAAATTAACGTTAATATGTTAAGAGATATGCTTTGGGAAAGTATGAAACTAGGTTACGTTTGTAGTAAGTTAGGCTACTTTCTGGTGTAAAGTGTGGAACTTGTTAATTATCAGTTCTTATTTTGTGGCGTAAGCGGTTAGCGTTTTGTCGTTTGTTACATGTATTTTCTTAGTTCGTATGAGTGCTATGTTACTTTATTAATGTGAACATTGTTATGTTAGCAATATTTCCGCTGGTAAATGATATCCGTTATATGACTTGAATCAATAGATTCAATAGATCAATAGATCAATAGATCATAGATCAAAGATATGCTGGTAGGAGGTAGAGTGGGTGGTTTTGAATTACTGTTTATGATTTACTGTTTTAGGGTATGTAAAATGCAAATTTTTTTTAAAGTCTATAAACATAAAGAATTAAATTTTAATCTAGATAAAAACAAAATGTTTAAAGAAAACAAAACAAAATAATAAAGTTTTTTGTGTTATGTTATACATAATATACTGAATCAATAGATCAATAGATCAAAGTTCAATAGATCATAGACTCATGCGCAAGGAGGAGGGTGACTGATGGTACTTGATTACTGATTTGTACTTGATTTTTTATGATTTACGCTTTAGAGGTATGTAAAACATAACAATATTTATTATTCAGTTATGTTATGTTAAGCTTTATTAATGTAAACTTTGTTACGGATTACCATATATCTCCGGATGCGTTAGTCGATAAAGAAACTTATTTTTTTGTGTTATGTTATCGAAATGATACTTGAAATAATGACATGATCAATAGCATCATAGAATCAATAGATCAATAGATCAAGTAGGGGTGGGAGGGTGTGGGTGGACTCTTGATTACTTGACCTTACTACTTCTGATTTACTGATTTACTGATTTACTGCTTTAGTATGTAAAACTAACAATTTTAATTAAAAAGCGTTATCCAGAGAACAAAAACAAAATAATAAAGTCTCCATAAACCTTATCATACAAATAATGACTTGAAGTCAATAGATCAATAGATTAATATGTCGATAGGATCATGAAGGTTAGCGAAGGTTGGCTTGCGAACGGTACTATTGAATTTACTATTTATGATTTACTTGGAATTTACTGATTTTTGAACTATTTAACTGATTTACTGTTTTAGCGTATGTAAAAAATGCAATTTTTTTAAAGTTATAACATAAAAGAAAAATTTTTTAGCTAAACAAAATGTTTAGAAGAAACAAAACAAAATAAATTAAAGTTTTATGTGTTATGTTATACAAAAATAATGCTTGAATCAAATAGATCAACGTAGATCACGAATGGGTTAGAAGGGTGGCTTTACTAAATTATTGATTTACTGCTTTATGGTATGTAAATAAAATTTTGATTAAAAAATATAATTTTTATCAATAGAATCAATAGATCAATAGATCAATAGACAATGGATACGAATGTCTTTC
Source organism: Trachelipus rathkii (assembly GCA_015478945.1). Classification (NCBI taxonomy): domain Eukaryota; kingdom Metazoa; phylum Arthropoda; class Malacostraca; order Isopoda; family Trachelipodidae; genus Trachelipus; species Trachelipus rathkii. The sequence continues at coordinate 13,820 of JABUQX010090798.1, read as the reverse complement.
ATGGCATTGATAAACTGATTTACTGATTTACTGCTTTAGGATATGTAAAAAACAATTTTATAAAAAAGTATTGACTTGACTTGATTCAATAGATAAATAGATCACGAATGGCTTTAGCGCATGGCCCCAGTATTATTTATGATTTACTCTTTAGTGCTACTTAAAACATGCTCAATTTTAGTAAAATATGGACTTGAATCAATAGAATCATAGTCAATAGATCATAGATAACGGATATAGAGGGAAGTATCTGATTAACTGATTTTACTGATTTAATGCTTTAGGGTATGTAAACATAACAAATTTTAATAGAATATGATAATTAAATCATAGATCAATAGATCAATAGTCAATAGATCACATAATCACATAGGACCATGGAAGGGCTAGCGAAGACATGAATGGATGTAGTTTGATTTACTGAAGTTTACTGATAACTGCTTTATATGATTTAGATTACTGATTAACAGCTTTACTGATTTAATGTTTACTGATTTACCTGATTTAATTGACTTTACTTTATTATTTGTAAAACATAACAATTTTAATCGATATATGACTTACATCCAAATATGACTTGAGTCAATAGCTCAATAGATCATGGAGGTCAGTAGGTGCTGTATGGTGGATGGTTTGATTTTATGATTTACTGCTTATAGGGTATGCTAAGAACACATTTTAATAACAAGATATGACTGTGAATCAATAGATCTCAATGATCAATAAGCAATAATCAATGTCATGAAAAGAGGTAGGGAGTAGTTGGATTACTGATTATAACTGTTTACTGCTTTAGTGTATGTTAAAACGTAAATTTTTGTAAGTTATAAACTTAAATCATAAAAAATTTAATTATTATTTTTCTTTATTTTTTATTTTTTTTTTTTTTTTTTTTTTCTTTTTTTTTTTTTTTTTTAAATTTTTTTTTTTTTTTTTTTTTTTGTATCGATGCTTAACATCATAAAGAAAGATGTATACAATTTTCGTCGTTTCTATGTTAATATTTAGTTTGGGGGCTGGAGACCCTTAGGTGTGTCGGCTATTTAATCATATATGATGTGCTGTACCTAATATGAAGTGTCATTCAACTTTCGTCGTTCTATGTCAATATTCAGGTTTCGGGGGGGCTGGAGACCACCCCCTTTGGGGTGTTAGGTTATTTAACTCCATATATTATGTGGGTACCTAATATGAGGGGTGTATACCAAGTTTTGTTCCCTATGTCAAATTTCAGGTTTGGGGGGCTGAGACCCCCCTTTAGGGTGTACGGTTATTTAACCATATATGGTGTGGGTACCTTATATGAAGAGGTATACTACC
>JABUQX010090798.1:0-7500 GCA_015478945.1 Trachelipus rathkii | reverse complement strand
GGTGGCGCAGCTGGAGGTTCTCTTGACTTCGCCAACGTTCAGTGGCCTGAAGCTACATGAATCTGTAGGAATATCACCCGTACTCTGCTACCCTTAGACATTTTATTCTGCAATCTGGACCCAGCTAGCCAGGGATTCTTTTTCAAAATAAGATTAATATCCTCCAACTACTAACCTACATTTCGACAATTTCAGGACTAAATGGTGGAGTCTAGTGCCTATTAACATATAACACTCCTGTTAACACGTCTTGGAATATTGAATTCTCCTAATTTCGGATGTCTGTGGCTTCAAATCTCTTCTCCTACTACTTCACGCATTTACTCTCTGGTTTATGGCTACTGCTCCCTAACGAAGATTTTCACCTTCATTTTCGGAATATCTACATTTCTCATGGATGTTGACTTCTTCCCATCAAAATGGCTGAGTCATCTATTTAGGTGATTTCAACGAACATCACACTGAGTGGTTGGCTCCTCTCATATACTGATGCAGGAGGGGAGAGCCAAAACAATTCAGTATTTAACGTACTGGACAGTCTATTAAAGAACCTACACCACAGACCAGTCGTCCTAACCCAATTCTGAACACGCTTGTTCTATGTTTACCACTACTCCTTTCGATATAAATAGCAACCATTTTCCTCTATCGTAACTTGACCACAATCCTGTAGCTTCTTAATTTAAGAACTTTTTCTCCGCAGTCGCACATGCCAAACATACTTTCTACGCACTTTAATCGGGATTGGACGGAGGCATTGCGTCGTTTCTTTGCAAACTAATGCTTGAGATAATCTTGCGTTTGACCAGAGAGCACGTTATCGGTCATCCGCTGAAAAGGTAGAGCCGTTAATCGTCCGAGGGTATAGCCGGGTTTCTTCCCATCTTCAACTAAATCTTTTTCATCCACAAAAAAAAAAAAAAAAGAAAAAATACCGATGGTTCGATGGGACCTGTTACTCCTCCATTCAGTGAGAGAGACTTGCCTATCGGGCCATGAAAAAACTACTCGTTCTCTAATCACTCCTTATAATTTCCATTCGCTCGGTCGTGTGCAGGCTATTATTCGACAGGCTAAGTGCCGCTTTCACTAAAAGAAGAGTGCGAAAACCTACTTGCTCTCCCACTTGGGATAAAAAATTTACTGGGCCCTTCTTGCCAAAAAACAATCTTGCTAATAATTTTGGCAATCTGCCTTTCCTTCCACTATTCGCTTGACGGTCTGTAGCTAACATTAACTACTGGAAAAGCTAATCTGCTTTCGCCTTGCTTTTTACATCTAATATGTAACCCTGGACGGATTCCGCATCCCTCCTCTGCTTTCTGTCTCCCTCCTCAGGTATTCCTATGCATCTTCCCGCAATTTACGGACATTGATCGGAGTGCGTGGGATTCTGGTCTATGAGTGTCCAGGGAAGCTAAGTGGCCGAGTCGGCATTCCTCCCGTTGTTTTAGAAGGAGTGTGCTTCCGAGCTCGGCCCCTTCCTCGTTCAATCTACTCTCTCATTCCTTAATCTAGATAAATTTCTCCGTGCGGAAGCGCGCATGATGTCCAACCATCCCGAAAAAGAGCGCCGCTCTATCCTTCCAAACTATCGTCCCGATAGCTCTCACTTGGTATTCTCTAAACAAGATCTTTGAAATCTTCTTAATCTCATTTCCTGGGATCATCTCGAGTCTCATTCCCTTCTTCAGATCATCAATGGCTTTCGACACTCGAGGTCAACTGGTGACATACTATTCTATCTTACTAATTCTATGTCTTCTGGCCCTTAGGGACTATGGGGAGTCTTGGGTGATGGCACTCGATATATCAAAGCCTTTTGATCGAGTATGGCGCGTCGCTATCTTAAGTCCTTCCTTGGGGTTTCCTCCTTCTCTTTGCTCTCTTGTCAAGTTATCTCTGTCGCTCCATATCAGCACTGCAGATTGATAGGGAGCGGACTTTCTTCCTCCATTCTCCTGTTAATCTGTGGTGTTCCTCAAGGTTTGTTTATCTCCAACTTTATTCTTCACTTTCATCAACGATCTCATCATCCTGTATCCGAACTTGGTCACTCTTATGCGATGGACTCAAACTCTCCAATTCTCACTCATTTCAAAACTGCCTTCCTCTTTGCATCTAGGTTGCCTCTCGTCTTCAGCTTTCGATTCTATTCTTGCCGGCCTGGATGGATTTCCGGTGGGACCCGCCACAACCTTGTATGAAATTCAAACTTTTGAAACTCAACTGATTTTACATCTCCTCTCACAAACAACCTCCTAACTGTTCCTATTTTTTTCGACGTTTCTAAGTCTCACCCTGTTGACAACATAAAAACATTTGGTCTGAAATAAACAAAAAATTTATCTTGAAACCTTCTATCATAACGGTGCTAAGTGGGATGGCCTCAAAGAAAATGGAGTTCTTTCAGTTGCTGGAAATTTTTTTCTTCTGCACAGCTATCTACTCCAGTTATATAAGGGCTTTGCGCCCTTGTTTGGGTCCTGCTTCTCACATCTGCGGGGGCTCGGCTCCACCCTCTATTGGATAGAGTTGAGTCTAAAGCTAAGAGGATAATAAACTGTCCCTTACTTTTCTTGACCTTCTATCTCTCATCTCTGCGACGTGACGTTGGCACACACTCTTTTCTATAGTAACTACAACGTAGATGCTCAAGGGAGTTGGCCACTCGCATTCAACCTCCATTGCGTCGCCCTCGCAATACAAGGGGTGCCATTCTCTCGCATGAATTTTGCATGAGCATTGAAATCCCAGAATCGTTCGTTGTGGTGCCTCCTTCCTTTCAGCCACCTCTCTTCTGAGGGAACTCCTTGCCATCTTCTCTTTTTCCTACTGTATTTAATTCTTCCTTCTTAAACCACGCTGCGACACCTGAGTATTATGCGTTAGGTTTGAGGACTTGGTGGGCTCTTCCTGTATCTTTATTTCTGCCCCCTCTTGAAAGGGACTCAGCCCACGTGGTGGTTTCGGGTAAATCTGCTAAAAAAAAAAAAAAAAAGAAAAAATATCATAAAAAAATATATTGTCCTGTTTGCTCCAGAAACAAATTTCAGGATCGCAATTTAGATTAAGAAAGGGATGAGCTGACGGAATCGGAAATGTCAATCAGAACAATTCTGTTTCATCCATAGTTGGGTTACCATCTTTACTTGATCTGTACAGGGTGTGTGGAAATTCTTCTTGTACAAAATATGTATCTCTTACTTGATCTGTACTTGGTGGTTGTTGTTCTCCTTGTACTAAAATGAATGACACCTCTAACTACATAATAAAATAAGTTTTAGGTATAAGAATAAAGACTACGATATTTTGAAATGTGTTAAACAAAAATAGCCCTTATGCGGCTTGAATATAAGACCAACTTTGAAGCGGCGTTTGATTAATAGCCCTTTTTTAAACAAAATTTTTTTTATGGGAATTTTTTTTTTTTTAAGTTTACTAAAATAATAAAAAAATCTTCGATAGCGGGTTTTAGAATATTAAGGAATAGCCGCTTATGCACATCCAATTTCTAAACAATCAGTACATACAATAAATAAATTTTGAATTATCTTTTTCATTCTGATCAGAAAATATTTTGGACATGAATTTAAGAGACTTTTAAGTTACTATGCTATTGATGTGTATTTAATCATCGTATGAACATGTAAACATTTTGAAACTGTAAACATGTTGTTGTAGAACGCAACGCATTATGATTACTTTTATAATAAGAAAACATATTATAAAATCAAATGTAGATAACGTTTTATTAAAATAAAAGAGGCGAACAAAGTATTAAGGCACGCATTGCAAAAATTATGTTGCCAATAACAAAAATTACATTCAGATGTTTAAACTGCACTAACATAATATATTGTGTTTTTATATAAATTTACATAAAATTATATATTTGTTAATACAGTATTAGGTTATAAAATAGATTTGAAAGACCGACTTCAACTATATTATAGTACTAACAAATCCCCCGAACAGCCAGGCGTGAAAATTAAACTAACGGCCCGAAACCGCAGCAAAACAGGCCCACAACGAGCGGCGCCACATATATATATTATATTACTATAATAAATTATAATATAAACATATACGCTACTTATTGTACCTATCATCCAACCCACTTTTTCTACCTAACTTCTTTCTCCTATAATATTGAGATACCAAATGAATAATTTTACAACATTTATATTATATTTTATTATTGACTTAAACAAATATTTACAAAGTTCATTGTCTAAGTTTAACATAATTTTGATGGTAAATATTGCCTATATTATTTAAAAAAAAAAAGATTTATAAAACTTTTAATTTTTTTGTTCTTTTGATATTGATATCATATGGCTTAATGTTAGATAGTAATTAGTTAAATTGTACAGTCGTTTTGTTATGAACATTAAACAAAAAACAAAACTATAATTATAAATATACACTTTAAATACTATATATATAATAATTATCTAATAATTTTCTATTGATAATATAATATTTTATTATTTATATATATAAATATTTTTTTCATTATGTTCTATAATTAAATTATTCATTATAAATTACACATTGATCCCTATTTGTTAGGTTTAATATAAATGGAATATAAAAGGGATTAGTACTTGGGTTTTTTTTATGGCATAGTTCCTCTAGATTTGGTAAACGTAAAATTTTAATAGTGGAAAAGGAAATTTATTTATTTTGATTTTTTTTCTTTAATTTGTTGAATAAAATTAATTTTGAATTCGACAATATCCTGTTTCTTTCTTTGATCGTATTTAGGAAATCTTTTATTAACTTCTTGTCCCTCCTCCATATTAATTTATCTATATTTTTGCTAAGTTTGAGAGTTTGTTCTGTCAATATTTCGAGGAAGAGGCTGGCAGATGTTGAGAGAGGTTATACAATATTTATTGATTTTTTTTAGAGATAAAATACATCTAAAAAAATAATAATAAAAAAACAAAAAAAAAAATAATAATTATATAATTTTTAATATATGTTCTATATATATATATTAATTAAAATTCATTAATATACTATTATCCTTAGTAGGAAAAACAATAGGAATAGAACTATACTTTGTCAATCTCACTATTATTGATATTATTCTATAGTGTAGCTAATGTGATACTCTCAAAAATTCATTTTTCTTTGCGTATGTCCAATGATCATCTATGAAAAATTATGATATTAGTATCCTATATTATAATATATTATAATCACTACTTAATGATAATTTAGTCTATAAATACCGATTCTTTTTGAGAATATTATTCTCTTATGCTAACTGTGAGTCCAATTTCACTATATTGAGCGAAACAATAATGCCTTATACCTTCGTCTCATTGAATTATTAATTTAATTTATGGATACACTTGTGAGCGAATAAGAAATCTTATATTTAGTTAATAAATTAGTCTCATAGTAATATTAAAACTAAAAATAAATGACATTTTGAGGATTATATGAGTAAGACTACTGAACTCAATAAATTATACATACGGTGAATTAAGCAATGTAATTCGCCGTTTTCTGATCAAACATACCTATCAAGAACTATTAGTATGCCAAAATTATCAGTCTATTAAAATAACAATAACTATGTAATGTAACATTACATAATATATTATATATATATACATTAATATATATATCATTTATTATTATTATATATATATATTAATAAATATATATATAATATATTAACATTATAATATTAATACCTAAAACTGTAACTCATTATATATAGTATATATATACTTATAAATTATATAATATTAATATATATATATTATATAGTAATAATTAATATATAATATATAATAATATATATATAAATATAGTATATATATAATATAGTATAATATTAATTAATATTATATATATATATATATATCTAACTATAATATTACTATATTATATTATATATATATTATATATAATAAATAATTATAATTAAATAGAGTTGTGGCTCGTGTGTATGGTTTGTAACTTCTATGACGAGAAGTAATGAATAGATGGAGTAGAGCATAATGACTATGATAGATTTAATAGAGATATAGATAATTAGATAGAGAGTAAGCAGAGTGAAGAATACGAGAAGAAGATAATTAGATATAAGAGAGAGAAGATCATATTAGGATGAGATATATTAAGTAAGAGAGAGAAGGAGATAAGAGATTTTGGCTGTGACTCCTGCGCACTACCCAATCACTCCCAGACTATGGCCCTCTCTCACAATAAAATTGCTTAGTGAGGCGTCAATTGACTGCTTAGAGGGATATTATAAATTAGCAAATAACCGGCCTATGCGACTGCAATTTAACTATATTATTTGTTTTATAATAATAAATATTTTAAATTATCTCATAATTATTTAATATAATCATTTGGACTGTATTAACACTATTGTCTATTATGCTTATACTATCACTAAGGCTTGATATATTACCTCCTCTACAAATCATACATATAGTGTATATAATGGACGCTATATGCCAGCTAGGGTTAGATATAGTATATACCGGTCTATATCATGATTATGCCTATATTATTTACTATTAATTTAGTTGCTCAAAATATATTTTAATTAAATATCTATTTATTGCATGTAAAAAATTTTTAGAGTTATGATATTTGCCATTAATCTATTGTGCGCATAAACTTAATATAACTCAGATCAACTTCCTGTCCTCCTCTGCTATAACCTATATTCACTACTAATGTGTGTGAGTGGAGCATGTGTTCGTCTAATTAGCCTCTCGATTCCCAAGTTTGCGTTCCTGAATCATTTGTGAGGAGAACAACAGGTCACCCAGAGCTGTTAGTTTCCCAACCTTGGTTATCATACCTTTAATATAGTAATAACTATGCAAATAACTTAATCTTACACTTAAGTTTTCTCCTTACTTCATAGCCTTAATAAACCTCATCACTATAAGTTTGATAGCTAATATTGACTTGAATAACTGAACTATTATAATGACCTACCGACTCTTGATAATTTAATACATTTTCCTTTTCGAATTGAATTTCAAATTTTTTTTTTTAAGAAAGTTTCAACTCTCAGTATGACTTTTTGGAATGTACTGCAGTTATTTTTCAGTTGTAATTCAAATGAAAAACTATATTTTTTAAATATATATTCTTTTGAGAGAGTTATAACGATATATTATATATTATATCCGAACTAGTCTATAGGTTCGCCTAACTTTATAACTATGCTAATATCATACTTTATTTAAACTTATGTGCTTACTTTATTCGTACTTTATCCACATTTTTTTGATATTAGTCAATCCCACCTTATTTTTTAGTTTAAAATCTTGTTACGATGTTTATATTAAGTATTGAAATGAAATCAATTAGGCGCACGGGAATTTATTGTTATATTTATAATTTTTTAGAATATTAGTCATTCATAATTTTTCTATATAAAATTAGCAACATGTCTGTCTAGTCGATATTGAAAAGTGAATAAATCTGATAGCGGCCTTGAAGCGTTGCGTA
>JABUQX010090797.1:0-45428 GCA_015478945.1 Trachelipus rathkii | reverse complement strand
ATTTTGTGCTTTGAAATAACGAACAATTTTGAAAAATTACACCGTAAAAAATCCCTAAGAAGGTTCCCTCCCATCCGGACATGATGATTGACCTGTTCAACTTTTTCACTTCTCGAGAGATGGGAAGAATAAAGGCTTTTTGTTACTTTTAAAGAGGAGGAGTTTTTCGAAGGAAACGCCCAAAAAATAATCTTACGCAGAAAATCTAGGATTTTCGCGAAGCCACCCGCGTAAGTTTGAGCGTTTTGTCCCGCGTAACGAAAAAGTAATTAGATCGGGAGAAACCTGCAATCGCCTGTATCGCGATCAGCGTCGCATCAGTTATTCCGAAGCCGGCTTTAGATAATTCTTAATTATTATTATATAATATTTTTTTAATTACTCTGACTACAAAACACACGTCTTCTTTTAAACAAACATTTTTCAAAGTATTTACTAACTTAAAAAAAGAATTAAAAATCACAATTACATTCTTTTTTATTCGATAGTTACTTCACACGAACCCATTTCACTCAGGAAACGTTGAATTGTGTTAAAATATTTCGAGAGACAAAAAAGCGAGGAAGTAAGGTCGCTGCCTTAGAACGTCCCTCCGTTACTTTTCGGGGGCTGTCAGATTGGCACAAAATACCACGTCTTAACTTAGATGTACTTTTCGACGGCAGAGATGCAGCCCAAAAACAAATTTCGTCCTTAACGAGGTTATTTTCTTAAGGGAAACCCAAACATAAAAACTTCTTTTGCGGGAGTTCCTTAGGACTTCGCCGTGGCCCCAAATAAGTTTAAGCGTGTACGCAACGAGGGTTAATATAGCATTAAAACTGCGGTTGCCTATCTCGATGCGTCGATCTATTATTGTAGGAGTATTAATAGAAATATTCTTATTATTAATATTTTTAATTTACATATATATAAAGCACGGCTTTCTGAATTAAAATATTTTTTTTCTACTTGGAAACCCTAAAAATTTAAAAAAAAATTAAAAATAGGTAATAAAATTTTTTTTTTGTAACCTTACACGACACTCTTTTCACTCGGAAACGTCGTTTGTTAAAATAATCTCCTGAAGGAAGACTGCCTAAAAAGCGCGGAATACTGTAAGTTGGTGCCCTTAGGCGCCCCTACGTTACTTTCCGGAGGTGTCAGGTTGGCACGTAACAATTTAAAACTTTTGTACTCTCGCAGAGATTTAAAGAAATAAAATTTCTCTTTTCCCCAAGGGTGAGTCATCTCTTTCTAAAGGAAAATTAAATAATTCACAAAGAAATTTTACAGCGTCGGAAAATAACTAATATTTTTACGGGAATTTCACTTAGACTGTTTTCGACCTATACCAGTTCCGCGCTAAGCCGGGCCGGTCACTACTATGACGTCATAATCGGTTTGAACGAAGTCCAAGCTTTAAAGACAGAAAATGGGTATATGAAAGCGTAACCCGCTTTCGAGTTTCCCGTAGGCGACCACTATATCTAGTGAGTTTTTTCGAAGGGGGACCGAAAAAACGATCCTTAAAGTGATGCGGGACGACACCTTGTTTCGTGAAAACCTATCAGCTTCAGACCCCGATTATAGTGACCGTTTTCCTAAGGGAACTGATAATTAAGATTGGAAGTTCTAACAGTATAAGTCGAAGGTCTATACCTAAAATATAAAAAAACTCTCAAAAAGAAAATAATTCACAAAAAAAATTTAAGTAGGTACAAATTAATATTTTGGAATGATGTCCCTTTGGACCCTTCCGACCTATACCAGTCCCTAAGCCGCGACGTCACTATCATTGACTTCATAATCGGTTTTTAACGATAGTATCAAGCTTAAGAAATGGGTATTTGATAATTTGAGAATTAATTTTTGAGTATAATGTAATAATATTTTGCTTTAATAGTTAAAAAAAAAAAGGAGTTTGTTTTTTTTTAAAAAAAAAAATATATATTTCCTATATTTATTCACCAAAGCAAATTTTAAATAAATTTATGAATACTTTGTTTTTTTTTTAATATGTTTGTCCTTCAGGATTAATCAAAAAAATTCAAGCTTTTTAAAAAATGTATTTTTTTTAATATAATATGGTAGCAGTTAAAGCAAAAATCAATTTAAAATAGAACCAAGCATGGTATTTTTATTTTTTAAATTGAATTTTTTTTAAATTGGACATATAATTATGTTATGTCTTTCGAAAATACTTTCTTGCCTTACTATCATAATAAAATCCAATCTGAGACGTAACACTTTCGTCTATTAAAAGGGGAGAGTTTTCGCCTTCAAGGAGTGTCATAGTTAATTTAACGCACAAACGACGTGCTTTTTAGGGGGGAATCAGAACATACGACCCAAATACGAGAGTCGGTAAAACGGATATCCTTATTTATACAACGAGCCGTTTACCAAAAGTAAACGCATCAAAGAGTTCCGAATATGACGACTTATACAAATAATAAGGAGCTCTGTAACCCTCGCTCCTCTTCGATCATATTGGGTTACGCGGCGAACCGAATCTTGCGCTTACTACGGCGTTTGGCCTTTTTATCAAATCGGACATGGAAAAGCGGTTCGCTTGCGAAGATAAAAAATTGATCCGCTTCAAATTGGCGTCATACAGTTAATAAAGGAGGATGTGTGAAATGCGAAAAAAAAATTCCTTTCATCGCTAACTACCCATTTTTGAGGGAAATTAAAAGCCAGAACAACCCTACCTGACAAGTTCTCCTCTGAGAAAACGCATCGAAAAGATCGATTCTGCCTCAAAAAAGGTAAAGATTTAGGAGGCAGGTTAAGACGAAATAAATAATGGGAATATTTAGCATCGGAAGTTTATAGTTCTGATTTCCGATCGGTGCAAGACTTTCTTTCAAAAAAAACTCTCAAACATTAGAGGAATTAAAGATATCACGGATGCTCTGGTAGTCGCGGCGCAAACCAGAATACAAGATATGAGAGAAAACGTGTGGTGAAGAAACGAAATCCAGGCGCAGTTTCCATTTTGCATAACCTGTAGAAAACTGCCAGTTTTCTCGAGCGAGCGGGGCAAAAAAGTAGATCAAAATATAAGTAGACCTCGCCGGGTCGAGAAAAATTTTCCCAAATATTTGAAGAACTTTTCTCCCTCACGCCGAGAAACAGCAAAGGAAAGATTTTTCGGGACAGCTATTCAAAATTTTCATCAGACCGCCGAAATATCGCATACCCGGTCTTTCATGCAAGTCGACAAAAAGGCAAATTTTAATTGTTACAACGTTACTGTTCTGTCTAAAATTAGGAAAGAAGAATCCTCGAATTAGCGGGTTAACTATATGCAATTGAAGAAAACTTTCAATATTACGGATAATGTTATCAACGTCGTTGCCAAAAAGAAATACTCGGAAAGAGAACTCCAGCATTCGCGAGATCTCGTAAGAAACGAACATACAACTACCGCTCGAGTCGAAAACGTGTTAGCTATAGCGCGTAACGTCCTTAACAAATTATGAGCGCGGTTTCTCCCAAACGGGTAAATCGTTGGCGTTTTTTCTCTTACACTCATATTGTTTGCATAAAACATACAAATTATACGAATGCATAAGAATTTAAAGATTACGTTTACGGTTTATCTTTTTTTAAAAAAATTGTATCTTCATCCTTCTTTATACCTTTTTTTATTAAAAAGAAGCTAACGGCGCAACATCTTCGTTCTCGAGTTTTGTTCTTCAGTGAGTAATCAATACATATTTGGTTGAAATTATCAAAATGAACGTGATTTCGGAAAATATAATTTTGTATCGCGAAAATAAAATTAAATTAAAACTTATAAATATTAAACAACTATTTTATAAAATTAGAGAAATGAGAAAAAAAATCCTAATAGGGCTTCGGGGCACGAATAACTGTTACTTTTGACTTCTCTGGGGAGAGAGACGGAAAAAATAATATTTAGATCGTTTTCCCCCTAAATGAATTTTTCCCGAGGAAACCGAAAAAAAAAAAAAAAATGGTTTGCAAATTGGACTGCTGAATCTAGGATTTCGAGTAGCCAAGCGTTTTAAGGTTAAGCCTTTCGGTGGTTTTTAACCGACAGTAATAGATCGAACTGGCAGGTCGGCTTTTCGCGATTCCCCGTCGATCATTACTTTTTCCGAACCAGCCAGGCTTCGGAATATCATAACACTAAATATAGGGAGTGTCAGAGCAGTGTTTTATACGCCCCTTGTTACTTTCCTGGGGTCTGTCGGGCCCCTTACTAAAGAACCTATGTCTGGAATCATATACATTAGCGGACAATATCTAAAGGAAGTTCCTTACCCCCCTTATCTTGACGATCGGAGTGGGCACTAATAACCTCGTACTTCGACTTCTCAGAGAGTAGGGGCAAAAATACAATTTTTCGTTCCCCTAAGCAGAGTTTTTCTCGAGAGGAAGCCCAAAAAAAAACAATTATTCGAATCTTGGGAATCTCGGAGTTTTGCCGGGCTGGAGGGTTAGGCGCGCGACTCATGTGTCAGAAATTGCGGTATTCGCCTATTCCCGATCCGGTCCAAAACTAAAAATAATTAGCTACATATATAGACATAATTAGTTTATCTACGAGATATAAGATTATAGATTAGTTTTATCGGTAATGACCCCGCATTTTTTATTTTTTTTTTTTTAAAAGCCGTTTTCGATTTTCCGCGTAAACCTAAAAAAAAAAAGCAGTCTGGAGATGTAGGCTTTAAATGCCCCTGTATTTAATGCGTGGTGTAGAATGTGTTTTATTTGAGCGGCCTTTCTAAAGAACACTTTGTTGAAATTAACCTCGAAAAAAACAAATCTCTTCAGATCTGTACGTTTGTCAAACATTCCAGGTGGTGCTCGGGCTTTCTGGGCAACATTTCGAAATTTACGCTCCCCAGTTCGTAGCACCGAAATATCCGTTACCTTTACTTCTCGGGAGATGCGAGCACAAATAATTTCTTTCGTTCCCTAAGCGAGTTTTTCTTGATCGGAGAAAAACAAATAAAAAATAAAATAATAGCGGAATTAGTCGAGTCCTTGAAGTTTCCTTTAAGGTCCGCGTAAATGGGCGTTACGAAGTTATAGACTATAAAAACTGCGGTTCTCCTATACGCCGAATTCGTCTCGATCAGATTTTCGAAACAGGGGTCAGATATCGAAAAAACTAAAGCGGCTGTAGTGTGCTTAAGACACCCCATCGTTAATTCGGGCGGGTGTTGGGCCTTATAAAAGGAACGTTTAAAGATCAACGTAAAAAACACCTAATGGTCCCCCCTCCCACCGGGGCACAAAAATAACGTTACTTTTTACTTCTCTGGTAGAGATTAGTTGAAAAAAAAAAAAACAAAAAAACAAAAAAAAAAAAAAAAAAAAAAAAAAAAAAAAAAAAAAAAAAAAAAAAAAAAAAAAAATAAAAAAAAAAAAAAAAAAAAAAAAAAGAAAAAAAATTAAGCCCTTTCATCCTGGTTCTGTCGCCTTATCGGCCGATCCGCTCGATCAGTTTGATGTAATGCATGCTAGACCACGCCGACCTCTGCGCGACTTCTCCCCGGTTGGTTGCCGATTTGGCACGTAAATAACGTTACGCTTTAACTTCGTACGGACCTGATTGGCAAGCATAAAATTTGTCGTGATCTTAAGCGAGTTAGTTTTGCTAATGAAGCCGAAATTTTTTTTCAAAAATAAAATCTACGGTAAATTGGCGAAATATTTTATAATCAAGGGTCCTAGGGACTTCCGCGAAGCCCGTAAGTGTTTTTTGGGTTGTTTTTATTTTATTTGTTTAAAGGTTGTCCGCTGTTGAGTATTTAGTAAGTAGTCATTAGCAATTATTGGAACAGACTAAATTTTAAAAAAAAAAAACTTATTATAAACAAAAGTTATAAAATATTTCGAATCATACCTAACACGACACTATTTCACTCAGAAAGAGAAACGTCTCACCGTTTCGGGTGTGTTAAACATAATCTCGAGAAACCCTAACCACCCACCCTAAAACGCGGGCGAACGTATAAAGTTGCTTAGAACGTCCGATCGTGTACTTTTCCGGGGCGTTTAATGGTAAGGTTGGAACCGAAAAAAAATTAAAACGTTACTTTTTGTACTTTCTAGAGGGGGGGAGGATTGAAGGCAAATTATAAAATTTTCGCTTTCCCCCTAAGAGAACGAGGGTTATTTTATCTAATTGAAAAAACTCTTAAATTTTTTTTTTTTTTACGACGGGGTCTATTGACTTCGCGAAAAGCCCCCCGTGAAGGTTTTAATTTTTTTTAAACGTGTCGCGTGGTGGTTGGGTGGTTTTATAATAAATAGCATTATCAGGTTAGTAAAGAGAAAGTTAATAACTGAGAATTCCGAAAAACCCGCTTGTATTGCGAACTAGTCGCGATCCCGTGCGGATCAGAACGCGTTTTTCGAAGCCGAGCTTCACATCATTCTAATATACTATTAATTATTTTTGATTAATTTTATAGCTCTTCCACATAAAACACCATCTTCTTTAACAAATCATTTTCTAGCGGTTACCTAAGATATAAAAAATAAAAAAAAAACAAAATAACAAAAAAAAATAATAAAATTTTTTTTCGATAAGTACTACCTTACCAACGACACCCATGTTCTCACTCAGGGAACACACGTCGTTTCTTGTTAAATTAACTCTCGGAGAGACCAAAGGCGGGAATGAATGTTAAGGTTGCTTAGACGCCCCTCTGTACTCTTCCGAGCGGTTGTTAGGGGGTGGCAACGAGAAATAACGTTCTGTTTTGTACTTCTCCGCGGAGATTTGAGCAAAAAATAACATTCCTTCGTTCTCTTAAGCGAAGTGTTATTTTCTAACTGTGAACAACAAAAGAATTATTATGGAGTCTAGGATTTCGCAAAGCCCCTTAGAGTGAAGTAAGAGGGTTAGCGTGAGGTTAACGCAAGTACAAGAAAAAAAAAAACCTGCCGCGATAGTCGCCCTCTATCTCCGATGCGTCGCGCACCGACCCGCCGGGCCGTATAAGATTTTTTGGTTGTGCGTTTCGAATTTAATAAAAACAAAAAAAAAAAAACCGCTACGCTTAAGATCTACGAAAAATTAGTCTTTGCGAGTCTATGTCTTTCCGGAAACAAAGGCCATGAATGACACAACCAAGAATTAATTACGTTCGACATTCAGGCAGAAATAAGAATAAAATCATTGAAGTTATTTTTTTTTTATGTTAAAAAGTTTTATTTACATATTTATAAAAAACAAAAAATAAAAAAGTTTCAAAAAATGCAAAATTTAATTTTAAATTGAAAAGTATTATTGCTAATGATAATTCATGTTGTTGTATAGCAAAAAAATAAAAGTTTCAAAAATATAATATTTTGCGAAATCTACATTTCAAAACACTAACCAGAAATTTCTATTAAATTGCCAGAGTATTGGTTTTTGCTGATAAATAATCGTTATTGCTTATTAACTCAAAAAATCCAAGGCATCTCCTTCATACTGTTACCGAAAACGGCCTTATATTAAACTAAAATATATATATTCAAGTAAGCAAATTCTAATTAAAAAAATATAACAATGTGATATAAATATCATATAAATAAATAAAAAATGGAAATTATTTTGTTTGATTCAAGAATTGTTATGATTAATAAAAAGTACTAATTTTATAATGAAACTTAGTATTCATGCTAAAGTGGAAATTATTCTTTTTATTTAAAAATTGCAAAAAAAATTTAGTTTTAAGAAAAAAAGAATAAATATATTTTTCTAGGAAGATTCTTTGGGTAGGATAAATTTATATTTTTAATTCTGAGATTATGTTTTTTTTTTAATAAGTGTTTGCTATTAATCCAAAAATATCAGAGTCTTTTTAAAATTGATATTTTTTGAATAAAAAAAAAATCAATCTATTGTGCCTGTAGCCTCACCTCAAGCACAAACAAATCTAAACTTAAAAACGAACCATCTAGCACCATCACTTGAGTCCGTCTTTTTGTTTCATATTTTATTCTCTCTTTAACCTAATTTTTTAATTGTTAAGTGTTTCTCTATTTTTGAATAATATTTTGCCGATTAATTAATAATCATAACAAATTAAACTCCTGACACGTAGCACTTTTTCGGAGCTGATAAAAGAGCGCCGAAACGAAGAGAAAGTGTTTCTCGCGCCCAAGAATTGTATCCAGATCCACAAGTATTAATTTAAACGCACCAAACATAGGTGGCCTATCTTGCAGCGGCCGCCGAACACCAGACACTTTTCATGTCTAAAATACGCATATTTGATTCAAACATGTAATAATCGCACAGCTGCATCCTTTTCTCGAACCTTCCTTTACCCTTAGATATGCTATTCTAATTTTATAAACACCGCAATTGAAAAAAACAATGAAGAAAAAAAAGTATTTTAAACATCTTGTGAAAACAAAAAATGCCCGAAATTACGTCGAACCGAGAACATTTTCTGCCGCCTGCCCTAAGCGGCCTGGTGGTAGAAGAAGGTTTTCGGATGGCTTAACGTCGTGCTGAACCATGGGAACAAGAGATGCCAAGAGCCACTCCGCCAATCAGGCCCCGCGTCACTCGGATAGTCAGTTCTTGTTATTTCCTACAGCTACAGCGCGATCTGAGTAAAGGTGGTAACGACATATCGAATTAGCTCCCACGTGTCGTGATAAACGGTTGAGAGAATAGGTAACTTTCATATCATCATATTATGAATTAGAGCGTTTGCGAATTGTTAGGACGGGGTTAAAATCGAGAGGCTGCAGAAGTTTTTTTTATCTTCATCTGGTAGAGAGGAAGTCAGTCGCGGCTACACGGTATAACGCCGGGAAAAATATCCGTAAGGCGGACGCGTTACTGTTTAAGGATAATTGGATCGAAAACTAGATAAAAAACTCCTTATAAACAATTAAAAAAAGTCCTATTTCGTCGAAAAAATGATGGGACATGGATTCAGAAGACAAGATATCCGATCTCTTAGCCGTTTTTTCGAGTTTATTATCAATTATCGATATAGTTGCGACCCTCGTTTTTTGCACTGCTTCCGGTTAAATTGTTAACCGGTGCCGCCGCTACCTAAGGCGGAGAAATCCAGTAGAGCGCATTGACTGGGATCGATTATATCGCGGCTATCGTCTGTAATCGACAATAGCTGTTTCTTCATAATTATTTTTGTAATGATGGGAATTCGGTCTAGGTGTGTCATTAAAGAGTTCCGACCATTACGAGAACCAAGGCGTTGACTTATTCGCAGGCACGCATATAGGTAATTATAGCGCTCGCTGAGCGCCACCATACCGCCTTTCGCTTAGGAAACAACCACCAAATAACGTCAAGTAACATTCTCTTTATTTTTTCAGAGATCGTTTATCAATGGAGCATTTACGACACCAAATCTATGTTCGCGTCACACCGAGGGCGCCAGAAAAAAGGCCTACGCGAACCGAAGCCCGCGCTCCATCGAGGCTTTCATTAGCCCATCTTGTATGGCGGATGAAAGGGAATGGCCAACTTCGCAACATCAAATCTCTTTCGCTTGTCTAATTTTTTATTGGAGGACTCAGTTCAATAGAGTATATTTTGGCTGATAATTCTAAAGAAGCAAAACTCGGGGTTCGAATATAATTGTGCAGAATTATTCTTATAATTTTAATTGATGTTACAATGGAAAATATTTTTTTATAGTTTTTATTATTATAGGAAAAAAAATGCAATTTTTCTTGTTAAAGAAAGCATAAATCAATTTTAATGCCGCTACTGCTCACACGGTTCATCATATTACTGCGATAAATTTCACGCATCGCTTTCTAAGTTTTGTCGCCTTTACCGGGGAATCAGTGAAAGGAAGCATTGGTTGTGAAAGAGAGCTTGATTTTGAACGCTCTCAAATTGTACCATTTTTCTTTAAGCTCTTTAAACTTTCGTTTTATTAAAAGCAGGCCGGATTAAGTAACATTTCTCTCGGGAACCTTTTTATTACTCAGAAGGTGTAATTCAGTATTCGAAAAAAATATTAATAAAATCTTTTTATTGGACTTCGGTTTCATTACAATTTTTTATTGGTTTTTAAAAAAAACTCGCTTAAGGAACGAAAAATCTTATTTTTCCCCCCTCACCCGGATAAACACAGTCAAGAAAGTAACGTATCTTCGTGGCTTTTGCTTCCGGCGCGGAGATTCGACATATTTACGGAAAAAAAATTAATTCATTTTCTATTTTTTTAGTTTTTAATTTTGGATCGCGTACTTAGAATTATTAATAAGGAAAAAAAAATTGTCGGTATTTTATCGAGGGAGCAAGAATAAAATCAAATTCAATTAAAAAAGAAAATTATTTTGCATTATAAAAGAAAATTAAAAAAAATTATATTTTTTTGCGGTCGGGAGTAATGTATGAACCGAATCTCGCGGCCGAGAAGCGCGACACAACAAACCAAGGACGGACAACAACGTTACTTTTTTTGCTTTTCGGAGGCATGAGTGCGCAAAATAAAATTTTTCGTTCCTTTTTAACTCGACGATGGTTTATTTTTTTTTCCGAAGAACCGCAAAAAAGAAAATAGTTCGGACAATCAAAATACGTTCCTCACGTGTAGCTTTGTGGCGGGTGTGTTAAGAGTTGTACACGAAAATAAGACGTTACTTGTGTTACTTTTAGAGGAGATTGAGCAAAACTAAAATATTTTCGTATCCCCTAAGGCCGAATTATTTTTGTAATCAAGAACTAATTTTGTTACGGGATGTCTAGGAGGACTTGGGCGCGAAGCCGCCGTAAGTTTAACCGCATCTAGTCGGAAAGAAGAAGAGTAATAGATTGAAACGGCTGTGCACATATCGCGATCCGTTCGATCAGTTTATCGAAGTCGCTTCTGTGCAATCTTATTATTATCTTATGTTATATTATATGGATAAGTCTTTTTTTCTAATTTACCTCTTCCAAATTTATAAAACACCATCTTCTTTACACAAAATCCATTTTCTAGGGGTTTACTTAAAATTTAAAAAAAGCTTAGAAAATAATAATAATTTTTCGCAGATAAGTACCCTTGACACCGACACCCATTTCACTCGGCGAAACGTTCCCCGTTGTTAAATAATTCTGGCAGAGGAGTACTAAATCGTTAAATCTTGTAAAGTTTCCTTTATGATTACCCTCCCTTCCTCTGACTCTTGGTTTTCCTCTCTTCTAAATTTCGATGTATTCGATTGGCCAGGAACCACAGTAAAAGACAAAAAAGAAGTGGAACTTGTTTACGCAGCATCTTGTGAAGCCACTAGGACTAGGACTCGAGCCCCGACCAAATGTGAGTTAAGCGTAACAAAACGAATAACTGCGACCGCCCTATCTCGACGTTCCCGGGTTAATTTTTTTTTTTTTTTTGTTTCTTACATAAAACAAACTTTTATCTTTAAGAAACGAAAAAAAAAAAAAAAATATTTTGCAGCTCTATGTCTTTTCGAAAACAATGACTTGCAACAGATTAATCGGGGTTTTGATTTCAAAATCGAAATGGATGGACCCTCGTTTTTTCAACTCTCCGTAAATTTTAATGCCGCTACATTAAGCGAAATCCTAGGGCATTGGACTGGGCATTGTTATATCAGGAATCGTGTAAAATCGAAGATTAGCTTTGTTCATATAATTTGAATGATGAAATTTGCGGGTGTCTTAAAAGTTGCCACCGACCTTCGAGAACCAAGGGTGATGCTTATATCGCGAGGGCATAGTTCTGACGCGCCTGGGGCGCACATAAATAAACCCGCCCTTTTTGTAAGGGAACACAACGATCTACGTATGGTATTAATTCGTCTTTACTTTTTTCGAGGATCCGTTTTCTTTGTGTATATCAATGACAAGCAATTCGACAAGCCACTCCTATACGTCCGGTCCACCGAGAGGCCAAAGGCCTCCCCGACCGGAAGCAGCCCGCTTCGCGCTCGCAGGGGTTTATTCCATTATGTATCGAGGATAAAATATTAATATTAAAAGCCAGGGCCGGGCGCGTGTATCACACTGCAAGCCTTACTTAATTTTGTTTTAATTGAAAATTTCCTTAATTACATCATATTTATGTCGTCTTGGAAATTTTTGTAATCTATAAGGTCTAAGCAAACGTTGTTTCGGAATATAATTACTGGATCTTCTTTTTTTTTTTTATTATATATAATTTTTTAAGAGATATTTTAAGAACTCGTTGAATTGAGAACAAATATTTTAAGAGCGTTATTTTTTTTATTTAAAAATAAAAAAAAATATCAATTTCGTTCGTTTATTAACACTCATAAACAAATCAATTTAATGCGCCCAACCGGCAGGCTGCCGCAAACATCATTCTATTACCTGCGACATTCAGCGCCAGAGTTCTAATCCTTTGCTTTCAGTAGTCTCAGCCCGGCTTAACGGGAAATCCCGTGGTGAAAGCGGTACAGCCGCTCCGGGCCCCCCCTGGCTCCTTTGCAAACGCTACTCAAGTACCACTTTCTTAGCTTAAACTTTCGTACATTCGTTTTTAGTATTGGTTTTTAAAGCGATTATAATTTTAAAGTAACATTTCATGGCATTATTTTATTTTTGACAGCAATTTTCCCAAATATATTCAAAAAAATTCAAATTTCTTTTTTTTTGTTCGCCACCTGGACATATTCAATTTTTAAATTACGTACGACTTTTGATTTTTGCCACTAAACCATTCGTTTTTTTGTTTTCCTTAAAAAAAAAAAAACTCGCCTTAAAAAACAACAAACAAATTAATATCTGTCAAGCTCTTTTAACGAACTTTCAGAAATTTAAGAAGATTTGTTGCTTTTCCGCGTGCGCCTTGCCGGCGGAATCAGACTATTACCCGAAAAAAATAATATTTATTTATATATCTATCTTTTTAATTATTTAATATTTGCGGCAATCATCTCTACAATTCTATTAGTTTAATTAAGGGAAAAACATACACGAAAGACCCTAACCGCACACTTAAAAATAAAACAGAAACAGAAATATTGCCAAAATATACAGAAAGAGAGGGAAACATTTCAAAAATTAATAGTTCTTTCTCGTGTTTAATAATATGGACGAAAATTCGCGTTGAGTCGAAAGGGACACGAGAACTAACGCCGTTAACTTGATTACTCTCGAAGAGATGGTGCAAAACTAATCTCCATTTCGTTCCTTCTATTCAATTCCTAACCACGCACGCATCACACTCGCTTTATTTTTTACACCGTTGGGCAACGAAGGAAATAACCAACAAAAACCCCATATAAGCTTACCCGAGGATCATCAAACGACTACCCACATACGGAAACAGTTAACAGAGACACAGAAACGACAACAACCGCCCGGGACCACCCCACTAACCAACACAATAAGTCTGGACGACTTCCCGATTTCAAATAGGCTCCCACATCATAAAATCCCTCCTTATTTAATACCTGCCCGCGACCTACACCGAAAATTTTTTGCCATCACCGCATGCATTCGTACGCCCAACACCCACGACTACCACCCTACAACCCGCACACGTGACACACATTTGGACCCATAAAGCCAACACACCAACGCTTTAAAACAAATTTAACATAAAAGTAAATAACAGGAAATTTTAATTAAAGCTTTGATTAATCGACAAATTATATTCAGTTTACTCTCAATGACTTTTAAAAAATATAGAAGATATCGGTTAACTAGAACTCGTTTGTCATCCGTCAACGTAATTGTGCGTAGACGCAAGTTTTGTTTTCACGGATGGATATCTTCAGATCCTTATCAACGAAAACACGCACGCCACACCGTTACTCGACCATTAGTTTCCTTACAACCCCACTATATCAAACCTATTCTAAAAATCAGAATAGACAGAAATATGAATCAGTAATTTCCGAGATTTCGCGCCGTACTGCGCATCAAAAACAAGAAGAAAAGGTATCTACTCCAATATTCAAATTAACAATTGTACTATATAATATCACCTCTATTTAAAGACTTTACGCATAACGCGCCAATCTGTTTTACGCACAGATGAGTTCATAGCGTGCATTCTATATAATATTTACTATACATCTTTATGACCGGAACATGGAGGGAAGTACTCGAATCAAGACGGTTTGGGCATATTCGAATCTTCATATCCTTTGAGAAAATTATTTCCTTAATCTTTTCACAACTTAATTTTACTCCTTTATCATGAAATCTTTGTTTGTATTTGGTTGGCAAAAATTCTTTTTCTAACAGAAATGAATAAAACCCCATTCACCAAACACACCCAAGGACGATCAGAAGATAGCTTTTTAAAGGGATGACAACAAAAAAAATTGGGGAGTAAGAGCGTACGTTCAAGTTCGGTACGGGCCCAAGCGCGCGACCCCTTCCTTTGGTTTTTATCTGCTGCTTTCTCGATTTTCCATCCACGTCGTTCCGTTTTCTTTCTCTCTTTTATCATCTCTCGATTTTGGTCACAGCGGTTAGTGGTAACCTCCAGCTATATGACGGCAACTAGCACCCCCCCAGTACAGAATTCTCGTAAAAAGGGGAGCGCCCCTCTTTACGAAGAATGGACATAGACACTTTAGTCGACGTTAGGATGATTTTTACGTTAATAATTCTATCGAAGCGAACCAAAAAGAACTACTGACTGATTGTCTTTGTCGAAAAAGATGGGATAGGCCTTTCACAACGGTGGTGAGAATGAAGGTTGATTTTTGCGAGTCTCCCGAAAAGACACAATTCGTTGGATACCGTTAGTTTTGTTCTGGTCTTTTTTTATTAACAAGCTCCGTTAAAAGGTTTTGGTTAAAAATAGAGTAGAATAAGGAATTCGTTTTCTCGCGGTAAGGAAGAAATGAGCGTCGGCGAGTACGGTAGGTACTTTACTCGCCGATTTTTTTGTACCGCGGTACTGCGGAAAAAGGTGGGCCCTTTTACCTTTTTGTTTCGTTCGTTCAGTTTTTGTTCGCGCGCATTTTTACTTTTAGTTTTAAGGCGTATTTTTAGGTAGGGTGTTCATCGCGCGCTTCAGTTTCCTTTTCTCGCGTTCCTTTTTTTTAGCCTGATATATGCTTTAACGATAAAATAATTTAAAGGTTTAATCCAGTTAGTCGAGTAGCCAACAAAAAGTGTTTGTGAGTACGGTATTTTACTCACCGATTTTTTTGGTAACGAATGCAGTATTGCGAAAAAAGGTGGTCAACCCCCCTTTTCACTTCTTGTCGTTTTTTTGTCCGTCCCTTTTTTTGGATTTTTTTTAGTTTTAAGTCGTGTGTGTTTTTTTAACGTTTAAGGAATATTTTTTAGATTTAGGGACCGTTTAACTAATACGCGATCTTTCTTCCCGCAGGTACAAAAACACGAACCACACGATAGGTACACGAGCACGTCGCACCACCACGCGAAAATATTTTTTCCTCCCTTTCTTTCTTCGTTCTCTCCGACCCCTTCCGACCTGTATCTACCGGCCTGTATTTCTCTATCGCCTATTTTTACGATTCCGGATGACGTTCCGAACCGCGGCACGGCCTAGACCCGATGATGAGATCTTAAAGACCTTAAGATCTTTGAGGGCGAGCTCCTGCGCTCTGATCTAACGGGACGTGCCATCACCATCGTTCCCTTGTGTAGTGGAGTCACCAGTTCCGTGAACGGTCCTCGCGCTTGGGCGTGGTGGGTTGAGCGGACCTACCGGCGGTGGATCATCACTATAGCTCGCCGCCCCGATCAACGGATTCGGAGCGTCAGATGGCGTCTTTTTAACGTAACGAAACGCGGTTAGTCAGTTGTTTGTCAGTCAGTCAGTCCTCGGATGAGAAGCTTCCGAGGGTGAGAATACGTCCTAGGCGTCGTTCGAAATAGCGTTAGTTAGCTAGCTAGCTAGCTAGTTAGATTGATTAATCGGCGGATCGAGTAGCTTTTTTTTTACCTCTCGCTTATCCTATCCGAAGATCCGCGAGCGAGCCAAGGGGTTCGCTCGGACGCAATTTTTCTTCCTCTCTCACTCTTTAAAAGCTTTCCCTTCTTCGACTAAAATGTATTTTTTTTTCGACCTATACGGTCGCACATCACGCACACCACTACCTCATACGAAACAGGTTTCGAACGCCGGTCCGGACGGACTTCTCACGGGCTCCCTGTCATCGTACGTCCCCGTCGTGGAGCCCGGTAATGCCTTTCGATCCCTCCCACACTCCTCTTTTCTTCCTTCCCCTAAAGGATCGAATCGAATAGAATAATATAACGCGATTTCAGGCGGTTCGCTTACGTATCGCGTAAAAGAAAAAGTTTCATTCCGACAACCACCGACGACGCGATTTGCATTGATGCATCTCGGTGAAGATTCTCGCGCGCGTTTGTTTACCGAGATGCGTTATATGTAATAGACGATCGGGTCTACGCGTTTTATATTTTATTTTTTTATGCGACCGAGAACGAAGCGATCGATCGAGGTCGGTTCTCCGGTTCCTTTACGCGTACGTCCGTACATCGCTTCGTTATCGCGTCTATATTCTTCTATTCGATTCTACTTATTTTTCCAACACATCACGAACACCGAAGGGAGGGATCGAAGGTAGCTAAAGCGATGACGAAGCGTCGTTCGCCCACGGCTAGTTATTATCGGCTCGGTAAAAAGGGGACGCCCTCTTTACGAAGAAGAATAACGGCCGGTGGGCCGACGCGTTATATTTTTTAACGTTAATAACAAATCGAACGAAGGACCGACCGACCGACCGACCGACGACCTTTCTTTCCGGACATTAAAGGTAGTTGGGTTTTTCGAGTCTTCGGAAAGAAATGTCTCGGTCGGTCTGTTCGCTCTTTCTTATTAACGTTAATCTGAAAAAGCGAGCGAGTTTTTGTAGAATTTTTTTTGGTAACGAACGAACGCGTTACCGCGGACGGAAAAAGGGGGCCGGCCGCCACCTTTTACTTTTTTGTCGAGGTTTCGTCCGTCCCGTTGTTCTCACTTTTATTTTTTTGGTTTTAAGTCTGGTGTTGTTTTTTAGTGTTAAAGGAATACATTTTTTCTTAGTTTTAATGAATATATTTATTTTAAAATAAAGGAATATTTTTTAGTTTTAAGGAATATTTTTTAGATTTAGGGACCGTTTAACTAATACGCCGACTTTCTTCCCGCAGGTACGAAAACACGAACCATACGATAGGTACACGCGCACGTCGCAACGCGCGAAAATATTTTTTCCTCCCCTTCTTTCTTCGTTCTCTCCGACCCCTTCCGCCCTGTATCTACCGATTAATAATTAAGAATTAAGAATAAGAAAAATTAAGAACAAAGGAAAAAAAACAATTATATAACACGTAAGTACCTGAATATCAATTCTTTATAGACTTTGATTTCGTAATTATTTTTTTGGGTTTTCTTTGAAAAAACTCGCTTAAGGAACGAAAATTTATTTTGTACCATCTCTTGAGAAGTAAAAAGTAACGTTATTTCGTGCTTTCGCTTAGCGCGAGATTCGTATATTTACCGAAAAATAAAAATTTATTACTATTTTTAAGTTTTTTAAATTAGACACCCTAAAAAATGATTTAATAAAGAAAATGATATTTTATGGGAGACTAAATTAAAAAAAAAAGAATAATCGCATATTAAACAAAATTAAAAAAATATTATTATTTTTTGGCAAATATACGAATTTCGCGGGAAGCAAAAGCACGAAATAACGTTACTTTTTACTTCTCGTGAGATGGTGCAAAATAAATTTTTCGTTCCTTAAGCGAGTTTTTTTCGAGAAAAAACAAAAAAAAGTAATTACGGGATCAAAGTCTATAAAGAATTGATGATCAGGTAACTTGAGTATTTTTTCGATTGCGGACGACGTTCCGAGCCATGGAAAGGCCCTAGACCCGATGATGAGATCCTAAAGACCTTTTTAAGGACTACAATAAACTACAATTTTAACTTGTTAGGTCACACAGGTTTGAAAAATAAGCCTGTCAATATGGCATCTTTCAAAAGAAAATTTCGGCCTAAATTCTTTTGTAAGTAAAGGGAACAAAATTTGTGCCAAAACGCATAATAAAATCGACTAAAGGGAACGTTACCTTCTGAATTTCATATATTTCGCTTAGAAAAAAAAATAATGGTAATAGGTAAATGCAATTTCAATCTATCAATTAGTTATATGACCTTCTGTAAGGAGGCGTGCTAATTAACTTCCCAAAATCTTTGGTTTTTTTTAATCTGGTTGAAAAAATTTCTAAAGGAAACGATCAATTAAAATTTATGGCAAACCCATAATAAAGGGAACAATTTTTTGTTCTATCACCTTACGCAAAAGGGAACACTTAGGGTTTTTTTTCCGGAAATTTTGAAACTTGTCCCAGGAACCCTCTGTACCCCCAACTAATGAGGAGTACCTAAGGACCTCTCAAATTATTAGTTTTAGGATATCTCAAATTATTCCTGAGTTATTGAAGTTTTCAACTAATAAATGAGTTAATACATTTTTTAAAATCTGTGAAACAATCCGAATTTTAAAATTTATGTTATTATACGTACTCTTTTTTGATGGTCGGAAATGGCCAATTTGATACTAAATAAATAAAAATCTATCGTACGTAGAATAATCAAAGAGTTACAAATAGTACAACGTAGTAAGGACTACAAGAAGACATAGTTTCAAAAAGCTTTGTCATAAAGTTTTGAAAATATAAACATGGCAACATGGCATCTTTAACATAGGCGTGCTAGTTTATGGCCTAAATTCCGTGTTTTTTGTATTATCGGTGGAAAAAAATTCTAAAGGGAACATTCAAATAAAAAATTTGGCACAAACCCATAATAAAGGGAACGTTTTTTTGTGTTACCACCTTAGCATTTTATTTTCTCGAAAACTACGATAGGTACAAGGAAACTATTGTTTTTCCATTTTTAAAACAAATTTCTTACGCTGATTCCAAAAAGGTTATTATTTTTTTGGTAGCTATCGTAGTTTCCGAGAAAAAAAAATAAATAACCAAAAAAAAAAATTTTTTTTTCCATTTTTAGAACAAATATCTTACGCTGATCCACGAATGCTTATTTAGTTTCTTTGTAGCCTATC
This sequence comes from Trachelipus rathkii, assembly GCA_015478945.1. NCBI lineage: Eukaryota > Metazoa > Arthropoda > Malacostraca > Isopoda > Trachelipodidae > Trachelipus > Trachelipus rathkii. The sequence continues at coordinate 26,426 of JABUQX010090797.1, read as the reverse complement.
GTAGTTTTTCCGAGTTTTTGCACTAGACCTTCACTATATATCTCTCGACTGTATCGTTCGTTTGTTTGTTGAACTAATATAAGTCGAAAGTCTAAGTGCAAAATTCCGAAAATAATTTCGACTTAAAATTTTTTTGGGAAATTATTTTCTCTGTGATGTTTTAGATTTTCACACTTAGACCTTTGACTTATATCAGTTCCCGTTGAGACGTCACTATATGGGGTTGAAGTGATAGTTTATACCTTAAAAGGTGTTGCGCGATCAAGTTAGATCGTTTTTCGGTTCCCTTCGAAACGTCACTATAGTATAGTGTCGCCTTACGGGAATCGCAAAAGCGGCTGAACGCTTTCAAATACCAGTTACCTAAGCTTAAACTATCTTCAATCCGATTATGACGTCATATAGTGACGCCTGATCGGGAACTGATATAAGGTCGAAGGTTGTGTAAGCAAATTCCGAAAAATAATTTGGACTTAAAAAATTTTGTGTATTATTCTTTGAGAAATGTTAGGATTTTTAGCAACTTAGAACCTTCGATCTATACTTAGACTTTCGGACTTATACTTAGGACCTTCACTTAGCACGTAGACCTTCGACTTAGCACTTAGACCTTCGACTTATACTTAGACCTTCGACTTAGCACTTAGACCTTTCGACTTAGCACTTAGACCTTCGACTTAGCACTTAGACCTCGACTTATACTTAGACCTTCGACTTGTACTTAGACCTTCGACTTCGCACTTAGACCTTCGACTTAGTACTTAGACCTTCGACTTATACTTAGATCTTCGACTTAGCACTTAGACCTTCGACTTATACTTAGACCTTCGACTTAGCACTTAGACCTTCGAATTAGCACTTTAGACCTTCGACTTAGCACATAGACCTTCGACTATATCTCTGACTGTTCGTTCGTTTGTTTGTTGAACTAATATAAGTCGAAAGTATAAAGCAAATTCCGAAAAATAATTTCGACTTAAAATTTTTTGGGAAATTATTTTCTCTGTGATGTTTTAGATTTTCACACTTAGACCTTTGACTTATATCAGTTCCCGTTGAGACGTCACTATATGGGGTTGAAGTGATAGTTTATACCTTAAAAGTGTTGCGCGATCAAGTTAGATCGTTTTTCGGTTCCCTTCGAAACGTCACTAGTATAGTGTCGCCTTACGGGAATCGCAAAAACGGCTGAAACGCTTTCAAATACCAGTTACCTAAGCTAAAACTATCTTCAATCCGATTATGACGTCATATAGTGACGCCTGATAGGGAACTGATATAAGTCGAAGGTGTAAGTGCAAATTCCGAAAAATAATTTGGACTTAAAAAATTTTGTGTATTATTTTCTTTGAGAAATTTTAGATTTTAGCACTTAGACCTTCGACTTATACTTAGACCTTCGACTTAGCACTTAGACCTTCGACTTATACTTAGACCTTCGACTTAGCACATAGACTACTATTTTTAATTTTTTTAATTTAGACACCCTAAAAAATGATTTAATAAAGAAAATGATATTTTATGGGAGACTAAATTAAAAAAAAAGAATAATCGCATATTAAACAAAATTAAAAAAATATTATTATTCTTTGGCAAATATACGAATTTCGCGGGAAGCAAAAGCACGAAATAACGTTACTTTTTACTTCTCGTGAGATGGTGCAAAATAAATTTTTCGTTCCTTAAGCGAGTTTTTTTTATGAGAAAAAACAAAAAAAAAGTAATTACGGGATCAAAGTCTATAAAGAATTGATGATCAGGTAACTTGAGTATTTTTTCGATTGCGGACGACGTTCAGAGCCATGGCAAGGCCCTAGACCCGATGATGAGATCCTAAAGACCTTTCGATTTTCGAGGGAGAGCTCCTGCCCTCTGTTCTAACGGGAATTCGCTCACCATCGTTTTCTCGGGTAGTGGTGTCAACAATTCCGTTAACGGTCCTCGCGCTTAGGCGCGGTGGGTTGAGCTGTCTGTATCCGTAGGTAAGCTAGAAGGTAGCAAATTTTGAGGATTTCTACTTATCGGGCGCCGCACTCTAGTCGCAAAGTAGGGTTAAAAATTCGCGCCTTTTCTTTAGGGTGGCCGTGTTTTTAGCCCCCTTTTAAAGACCGAGACCTCATTAAATCTTTTTTTACTTATATAACAACCCCCACCCCCACCCTTAGTGATTTACCGTTATTTTTACGCCTATTTTTAACGAATCGATGAAAAAAAGGCCAAAAATATTAACCCTACTCTCGCGTTTCCTTTTTTTATTTTTCTGGTAATAAAATATTTTGTCTTGTTTTCATTTTTTATCCTTCAGGTAATAAAATATTTTTTTGGCGAAGGCGCGAAATAACGCTACTTTTTACTTCTCTATTCTACCTTTAGAAATTTGAATTTTTTGTTCCCTTTGCTAACAAAGAATTTAGATCGGAATTTTCCAGAAGTGTAAGATGCCATAATATTTTATGGAATCTAGGACTTCTAGTAGCTGAGTAGGGTTAAGCGTGTGGTAACGAAGTAATAGATCGAAATTGCAGTCGCCTATCGTGACCCGTCGATCGGTTTTCTAAGCGTTTCAGATATCGAAAACCTTAATGAGGCCGTAAGGTGCTTAAACGACCCCTCGTTATAATTTTTCGGTGGTGTCGGGCCTTCTATAGAACACTTTGAAAATCCCCCCTTACGCTCCGATCATGTCACGAAATAACGTTACTTTCGACTTTTCGGGAGATGAGGCAAAATAAATTTTTCGTTCCCTAAGCGAGTTTCCTCGAGAAAACTAAAAAAATAAATACGGAATCTATTACTTCGAGTAGACGAGTAAGGTTAAGCGTGTAGTAATGAAGTAATAGATCGAAATTTATTTCTCCCAATCTCTCGAGACCCTTAGAATTTTTTTAAGTTTATTTTCAAAGTGTTCCTTTGAGGGCCCGACACCCCCCGGAAAGTAAGGAGGGACGTCTAAGTACCCTACAGTTGCTTTTAGTTTTTCGATATCTTTAGCCGTTTCGAAAACCAATCGACGGATCAAAATAGGCGACAGCAGTTTCGTCTATTACTTTGTTACGATACACCGACTCTTAAGGGGCTAGGCGAAGTCCTAGATTCCGTAGTCATTTTTTGGGGGTTTCACTCAAAAAACTCCCTTAAGGAACGAAAAATTTATTCTTCCCCATTTCCAGACAAGTAAAAAGAAACGTTATTTCGGGGCACGGAAAAAAACAATTGTATAATACCTGAGTACCTGATCATCAATTCTTTATAGATTTTGATTTTGTAATTAATTTTTTTTGGTTTGCCTCGAAAGAAAAACTTGCTCAAGGAATGCAAAATATATTTTGCACCATTTTCCGAGAAGTAAAAAGTAACGTTATTTCGCGCTTTCGCCAAAAAATATATTTTATTAACTGAAGAATAAAAAATGAAATAAGACAAAAAAATTTATTACCAGATATATTTTTTATATATTAACTAATTAATTTTTATTACGAAATACACATGCGTTATTATAATTCGCTTATAAAAATCGGCTCAGTGCTGTGAGAACTTCAAATCGTTGAGCGACAGCTACCGGAAAGGAATTAACGTCTTCCTATTTTGTTCGTAGAGAGTTGTTCGTGGAACGCGAGAGCTTTTTACCATCTTCAGTAACAACCGATAACGGCTAGCGGAAAGATAATCGGACGACTTTTAAAATTGTTTTTAAAATCATCGTTCAGACAAATAGAACTATCGTAAAAAAATGTCTTTGGTTACAATGCCAGATGACGTGATACATAAAATTTACGAATACCTAAATTTTGAAGACGTGTTCAATGTTTCGACTGCCATGCGCCCAAAACGCGTCGAGAGCTACTATATGCAAAAGGCGTTTCTCATCGATGGAAACTTTCTCGACCTGGATAAGTTTTTAACGCTACGCGAAATACAAAATGATCCTTCATCTCTCGTAACCTCGCTTGAAAATTTAGTGCAAGCGCCTTATAAAAATGACAAGCTAATGATTCCTAGCGTTGTAGTTCTAACCATGGCGGAATATTTCACGATCGAAAACGGAGCTAAATGTTTGAGCGAATTAAATGGCGCGTACACGTATGTAAATACCTTAATATTAACTATAAACGATTGGACAACTTTCAACCAAACGATACACGAAATGAAACCACTATTTAAAATAGATACACTAAATTTAATTACGAATAACATCCACGAAAAGGTGAGTATTGTCGACGTTGTGAAAACATTTCCGAATTTAGTCGACTTCGAAATAAAATGTCGTTGTGGCGTTAACGACGATAATCGCCAAAAGGAAGGCGTGAATAAGAAGATATACAACGAGGGATTTAAAATATTCGGGTTTAAAAAATTGCCAGACGAAAGTTCAAAATTCTATAAACTGCGTGAACTATCGATGGATTATCATTACATCCACGATGATGATCGTACGTTGAACGAATTATTATCATTATACGGTTCAATAAACAAAATCTGCATACATATAAATGGTTACCACAAACCCGCGAAGATCGACATAAGTTACTTAATTCGATTAATTAACGAATTCGAGATTGAAACGATAATAGAAATTATTTTGAATTTGTCGATGATAGAAGGATTATTCCCCGTTTACCCGACGCTTACCAATAATTCTTTGAAAACAATAGAATTCCCAGACATTCCCGATTTTCCTAAAAAAGTCGTTGTTGCTGTTGAAATCGAAAACGAAAGAATTATTGAATGGAAATTTCATACTTCGACGAATATTGCTGATACGCCACCATTTGCGGCGAAATGGGTCCCGTTATCTCAATATGAAATGTTCGAAAATTTTGTCAATTGTGGCGAATACGAGATTGAAATCCCTATTATATATAAATTGTTTTATTATAGCATTCAGATAGTTTTAATGTTCTTATGTCAATATGATTTCCTGCCGATACTCGTAAGAAATCACACCCACGTCCATGATATGCTAATAATGGGGAGGTGGAATAGTCAAACTTTTAAAAATCATTTGGCTAGGAAAATAAAAGTGGTTGACGGATTTCTCGAATTGAGACACGAAGATGCCAACAACTTCAATATAATGTTTTCAAAACTCGTTCAGCATTTTCCTTCTTATAAACTCGTAAATGTGCTAAAGTTAAAATTAATTTTCTACGATATTTATGGGGGAAATGACACAATAGACTTTGAGCCAATTACCAAGTTATTTCCAAATTTGAACAATTTAGAAATTAGGGGTAGAAATTTTACATTTTTTGCCAATCCCCCAACTTGTTTCTATAATTTGCGCGAAATTGAAACAGAGCTTTTCTACAAATCGGCTAATATTTTATACCACACCCCAAACTTAGAAAAGCTGAAGCTTTATTTGGGTCCTTCTGACACCGATCTCTATCGTATTGTCGCAATTCTGAACAGGCCGAAATGCCCTAAAATTTTACAACTCAATTTTGATAAATTTTGGAATGATAGAAAATTAAAACATAAGGGTTTTAAACTGTTTGAGGATGAATCTTTTAATAGAAAAAATATACCTTTCAAAATAAGTAACAACTTGCGCGAACTATTGATAAATTCGACAGATTTTAATGGGAAACCACACATTCGATGGCGGATAATAATGTCAGATGAAACGCGTCAAACAAGGAAGCGAAATATTCTCACTTATACAAATTTGGTCAAAAGAGAAAAAAAACAAAGAACTGATGTTCATTCAGATAATGAAATAAATGATAGTCAAAACCTGGCTCGCAACAGTCTTTTGAAGCACGAATTCTTAAATGAGATATCCGATAAAGAAGGGGAAGAGAAAGAAGAAAAGGAAGACGAAGGTGGGAATAAGGGGGATTGGGAAAATATTAATTTTACTCGAGAATCAGAGGTTTTCGATTATCTTGAACGTGTTCACGAGTCAGAACTGAGAACATTGTGCGTTAACTCCTCTAACATCGATAGTTATTCATTTTTAAAAAATATTTTTAAAATCGTTCTTAGCAAATTAGATATCACCATCGAATATATAATAGAGACTTAAAAAATCTTAGCCGCCATCAATTTATTTGTTTTTATTTAAACATATTCTTTTTTAACTATAAATATTTTCCAACTTAAAGGCATGAATAAAACTGTTTTTTTAAATTTATTATTATTTTAATCCAAAAGCAATTTCCAAAAAAAAAATATTATTACTTGAATAACAACTCACATCCGTCGCTATTTTTACTATAAAAAGAAAAGACACACCTTAAATCTAAAAAAAGAGGAAGGACAAAACAAACAAGAAGAAAAAAATGGTTCGCAAACCTAAATTTCTCGCAGTACTGCCTTACCAAATAAAATAAGCGAATAAAAGTACCGTACTCGCCGCCACTCATCTCTTTCCATCGGAAGAAATAAATTTCCTTATCTACTCACCTCACCAAACTTCTTGAGAAGGGCGCTCCCCCTCCCTTTCAAGAAACCAACGATAAATATGCCATTGCGAGAAATGTGGTGAGAATGAAACTGAAAGAAAGTGAGTGAGATTTGTTTCGGAGGGATCGAAAAATATTCCAGGCTATTGTCGGCGGCATGAAGATAATAAAGTGTTACGGTTTTTTCGTCAATTACAAGCATTCGCCGATGAAACAATGCCTGATTAACAAGTTAAAGAAAATTGTATAAGAAATTCGCCTAAGAAAATAAAAGCGGTTGACGGATATTTCGCTTCTCAACGGGATGGCGTTTCGAAGGGAACCGAAAAACGACCTAACGTGATCGGGTGACGCTTTTTAGGGTATAAACCATCGTTGAACCCGATATAGTGACATTCAGGAAGGGAACTGATATAAGTCGAAGGTCTAAGTATAAGTCGAAGGTCTTAAGTTAAGATCGAAGCGTCAAGTGCTAAGTCGAAGTATAAGTATTAAGGTCGAAGGTTATAAGTATAAGTCGAAGTGTATAAGAAATTCGCCTAAGAAAATAAAAGCGGTTGACGGATATTTCGCTTCTCAACGGGATGGCGTTTCGAAGGGAACCGAAAAACGACCTAACGTGATCGGGTGACGCTTTTTAGGGTATAAACCATCGTTGAACCCGATATAGTGACGTTTCGAAGGGAACTGATATAAGTCGAAGGTCTAAGTGCTAAGTCGAAGGTCTAAGTGCTAAGTCGAAGGTCTAAGTGCTAAGTCGAAGGTCTAAGTGCTAAGTCGAAGGTCTAAGTGCTAAGTCGAAGGTCTAAGTGCTAAGTCGAAGGTCTAAGTGCTAAGTCGAATGTCTAAGTGCTAAGTCGAAGGTCTAAGTGCTAAGTCGAAGGTCTAAGTGCTAAGTCGAAGGTCTAAGTGCTAAGTCGAAGGTCTAAGTGCTAAGTCGAAGGTCTAAGTGCTAAGTCGAAGGTCTAAGTGCTAAGTCGAAGGTTTAAGTGCTAAGTCGAAGGTCTAAGTGCTAAGTCGAAGGTCTAAGTGCTAAGTCGAAGGTCTAAGTGCTAAGTCGAAGGTCTAAGTATAAGTCGAAGGTCTAAGTGCTAAAATCTAAAATTTCTCAAAGAAAATAATACACAAAATTTTTTAAGTCCAAATTATTTTTCGGAATTTGCACTTAGACCTTCGACTTATATCAGTTCCCGATCAGGCGTCACTATATGACGTCATAATCGGATTGACGATAGTTTTAGCTTAGGTAACTAGTATTTGAAAGCGTTCAGCAACTTCTTCGATTCCCGTAAGGCGACACTATATTATAGTGATGTTTCGAAGGGAACTGAAAAACGACCTAACGTGATCGGGTGACGATCGTTGAACCAGATATAGTGACGTTTCGAAGGGAACTGATACAAGTCGAAGGTCTAAGTATAAGTCGAATGTCTAAGTGCTAAAATATATAATTTCTCAAAGAAAATAATACACAAAAATTTTTTAGGTCGAAATTATTTTTCGGAATTTGCACTTAGACCTTCGACTTATACTAGTTCCCTAAGCGGCGTCACTATATGACGTCATAATCGGTTTAACGATAGTTTAAGCTTAAGAAAATGGTATTTGAAAGCGTTCAGCCGCTTTCGCGATTCCCGTGAGGCGACACTATATTAAAGTGACGTTTTGAAGGGAACCCAAAAACGAGCCTAACGTGATCTGGCAACACCTTTTAGGTATAAACTATCGCTTCAACCCGATATAGTGGACGTTTCGATAGTAACTGTATAAGTCGAAGGTCTAAATGCGTCGAAGGTCTAAGTGCTAAATCTAAAATTTCTCAAAGAAAATAACACCGGTCCGCCTTATCCACTAGGCCATTCACGTTCCCAGAAAAGGAACGTTTCAAGCGTATTTAAAGCTCCCGGTTTTCTCATTCCATAATTACCTGTGGAAAAAACTTTGCATATTACGTTAGTTATATGGTCCCTAATCTAAAAAAAATAAAAAAAAATCCTTAAATCTAAAAAAAACATGCCTTAAAAACTAAAAAATAAACGCCCGTGCTAAAAAGCGGCACGGAAAAAGTAAAATGGTTCGGGAACTTACTACCTATTCCCGAAGTACTGCGTTACCAAAAACTTAAAAAAAAGCAGCAGCAGAAGCGAGTAAAAATACCGTACTCGCCGCCGCCGCTGCCACCGATACCAACACTCATCATCATCATCATCATCATTTCCTCCGAACGGAAGAATTTATTCAAGTCACCAAAAAATTCTCGTATCGTTAATAAAAATGAAAAGAACGAACGAGAGAACCACGATATTTCTTTCCGACGGTGACTTCCAAACCCCCACCCGCCCGTTTAAACGGCCTACATACTATCTACCCCTATCCCGTCCCGTCGGAAATAAATATCGTCGTTCTTTCCCTGGTTTTTCAACAGAGTAAAAGAGAAAACAAAGAGAAAAAAAGAAAAGCGCGCGCGCTAGCAGAGTGAGGCACTACGGCAGAACGTACGTACCAAACTTTTTGTCATCGCTTTAGCTATCTTGAACCCCTCCTCCTGCGTTCGTGTATCGTGTGTCGCGTGTCGCGTGTTTGTCGTGTCTGTCGTTAATTAATCGAATACAAAAAAAAATAATACCGCGCCATGGAGACGATGATCATCCGCCATTATTCGAACGAGCTCGAGAACCAACCTCGATCGATTGGTCCCGGCTCGTTTATATAAAAAAAAATAAAAATAAACGGACGGACAACGGACTCGGTCGCCCATTGAACGAACTCTGCAATGAAACGCATCCTAATGAACAAATGCATGCGCGAACGCGAAAATCTTCACCGGGATACGTTCATGTACAGTAATGAAAAATAGACGAATAAGGCGAATGAATCGTCGTCGTCGACGACGCGATATATTTTTTTTTCTATTCGATCGTATTACGTTTGTCGTTTGGTTGGTTGATTCGAGTGACAGAGACTCGTTTCTTTTGGAGGGAGGGATCTCAAGATATTACCGGGCTCCACGACGGGGACGTACGATGACAGGGAGCCCGTTCTTAGCATCTGTCGTCATCAGCGTTCGAAACCTGTGTGTTTTGGGTATAAGTGTTCGTGAGTAAACCGAATAGGTTTGAAAAATAAAATAAATTTCAGTAGAAGAGAAAGGATTTTTTAAAGGGAACCCGCCCGTATATAAGCATAAATACGCAATCGATCACGTAAATACGAGATATGTACGGGCAGATTCGAAAAAAACCATTGTTCGAGCGAACCACTGGGCTCGGTCGCGGATCGATGTTTTTTTGGGGATAGGATAGGAGAGAGGTAAAAAAACGATCGACCCGAAGATCTAACTAACGAACTAACTCACTAAAGAGCTAGACAAACCTAACGCTATTTCGAACGCTTCGGACAAATTTTCACCCTCGGAAAGAAAAGGAAGGCATCTCTCCGAGGACTAACTGACTACCGCCGTGTAATTTTAGTTTATTTATCTAATCGCTATGATGGAAAGACACCGTATGTGCGTCCGAAGGCGACTCGGCTAGTCGAATCCTTTTCTTCGTGAATCCCCTTTTTCAGTGCGACGGTCCTATCCAAACCTTGAACTTTGGGGCGTTCACGGAACGTACTGATCCTTCCATCCAAGGAGTTTATATACCCGCCCAGCCCCGACATAAATCCACGCTCTAAGACCTTCTCTCGTCGATCGGAACTTGGACTTTGGCTTTCGGGTGAACGCTCTAAGGTTCGATGGGCACCCCTACGGCGTTTCCACTTTTCCGATCGATTCATCGAGACTAAGACCGAACCGTTCGATCGTCATACGGTTGCATGAAAAAATAAACGATAGATAGAGGAATACGAAAGAGCGAACAGCAAAATAGATTGAAAGAAATAGTCGAAGGGTTTGGATAGATTTAAAGAGGAAGAAATAAATATTTGGATGTGAGCGTGGGCGTGTACCTATCGTGTTTTAGGTGTCAAAGGAGATTTTACTATCCATCAGCGGTGTTCGAAATACTTACTGGACACCGCGTAGCTTAGTTAACAGTAACCGGTCGCCTTATCCACTAGGCCATTCACGTTCCCAGAAAAGGAACGTTTCAAGCGTAGTTTTTAAAGCTCCCGGTTTTCTTATTCCATAATTACCTGTGGAAAAAAGTTTGCATATTACGTTAGTTATATGGTCCCTAATCTAAATAAAAAAAAAATCCTTAAATCTAAAAAAAACATGCCTTAAAAACTAAAAAATAAACGCCCGTGCTAAAAAGCGGCACGGAAAAAGTAAAATGGTTCGGGAACTTACTACCTATACCCGAAGGTACTGCGTTACCAAAAACTTAAAAAAAAACAGCAGCAGAAGCGAGTAAAAATACCGTACTCGCCGCCGCCGCTGCCACCGATACCAACACTCATCATCATCATCATCATCATTTCCTCCGAACGGAAGAATTTATTTAAGTCACCAAAAAATTCTCGTATCGTTAATAAAAATGAAAAGAACGAACGAGAGAACCACGATATTTCTTTCCGACGGTGACTTCCAAACCCCCACCCGCCCGTTTAAACGGCCTACATACTATTTACCCATATCCCGTCCCGTCGGAAATAAATATCGTCGTTCTTTCCATGGTTTTTCAACAGAGTAAAAGAGAAAACAAAGAGAAAAAAAGAGAAGCGCGCCCGCGCTAACAGAGTGAGGCACTACGGCAGAACGTACGTACCAAACTCTTTGTCATCGCTTTAGCTATCTTCGACCCCTCCTCCTGCGTTCGTGTATCGCGTGTTTGTCGTGTCGCGTGTTTGTCGTGTCTGTCTTTAATCGAATACAAAAAAAAATAATACCGCCCCATCGAGACGATGATCATCCGCCACTATTCGAACGAGCTCGAGAACCAACCTCGATCGATTGGTCCCGGCTCGTTTATATAAAAAAAAATAAAAATAAACGGACGGACAACGGACTCGGTCGCCCATTGAACGAACTCTGCAATGAAACGCATCCTAATGAACAAATGCATGCGCGAACGCGAAAATCTTCACCGGGATGCGTTCATGTACAGTAATGAAAAATAGACGAATAAGGCGAATGAATCGTCGTCGTCGACGACGCGATATATTTTTTTTTCTATTCGATCGTATTACGTTTGTCGTTTGGTTGGTTGGTTCGAGTGAAAGAGACTCGTTTCTTTCGGAGGGAGGGAGGGATCTCAAGATATTACCGGGCTCCACGACGGGGACGTACGATGACAGGGAGCCCGTGAGCATCTGTCGTCATCAGCGTTCGAAACCTGTGTGTTTGGGGTATAAGTAAGTGTTCGTGAGTAAACCGAATAGGTTTGAAAAATAAAAAAAATTTCAGTAGAAGAGAAAGTATTTTTTAAAGGGAACCCGCCCGTACATAACCATAAATACGCAATCGATCACGTAAATACGAGATATGTACGGGCAGATTCGAAAAAAACCATTGTTCGAGCGAACCACTGGGCTCGCTCGCGGATCGATGTTTTTTTGGGGATAGGATAGGAGAGAGGTAAAAAAACGATCGACCCGAAGATCTAACTAACGAACTAACTCACTAAAGAGCTAGACAAACCTAACGCTATTTCGAACGCTTCGGACAAATTTTCACCCTCGGAAAGAAAAGGAAGGCATCTCTCCGAGGACTAACTGACTACCGCCGTGTAATTTTAGTTTATTTATCTAATCGCTATGATGGAAAGACACCGTATGTGCGTCCGAAGGCGACTCGGCTAGTCGAATCCTTTTCTTCGTGAATCCCCTTTTTCAGTGCGACGGTCCTATCCAAACCTTGAACTTTGGGGCGTTCACGGAACGTACTGATCCTTCCATCCAAGGAGTTTATATACCCGCCCAGCCCCGACATAAATCCACGCTCTAAGACCTTCTCTCGTCGATCGGAACTTGGACTTTGGCTTTCGGGTGAACGCTCTAAGGTTCGATGGGCACCCCTACGGCGTTTCCACTTTTCCGATCGATTCATCGAGACTAAGACCAAAGTCCAAGTTCCGATCGACGAGAGAAGGTCTTAGAGCGTGGATTTATGTCGGGGCTGGGCGGGTATATAAACTCCTTGGATGGAAGGATCAGTACGTTCCGTGAACGCCCCAAAGTTCAAGGTTTGGATAGGACCGTCGCACTGAAAAAGGGGATTCACGAAGAAAAGGATTCGACTAGCCGAGTCGCCTTCGGACGCACATACGGTGTCTTTCCATCATAGCGATTAGATAAATAAACTAAAATTACACGGCGGTAGTCAGTTAGTCCTCGGAGAGATGCCTTCCTTTTCTTTCCGAGGGTGAAAATTTGTCCGAAGCGTTCGAAATAGCGTTAGGTTTGTCTAGCTCTTTAGTGAGTTAGTTCGTTAGTTAGATCTTCGGGTCGATCGTTTTTTTACCTCTCTCCTATCCTATCCCCAAAAAAACATCGATCCGCGAGCGAGCCCAGTGGTTCGCTCGAACAATGGTTTTTTTCGAATCTGCCCGTACATATCTCGTATTTACGTGATCGATTGCGTATTTATGGTTATGTACGGGCGGGTTCCCTTTAAAAAATACTTTCTCTTCTACTGAAATTTTTTTTATTTTTCAAACCTATTCGGTTTACTCACGAACACTTACTTATACCCCAAACACACAGGTTTCGAACGCTGATGACGACAGATGCTCACGGGCTCCCTGTCATCGTACGTCCCCGTCGTGGAGCCCGGTAATATCTTGAGATCCCTCCCTCCCTCCGAAAGAAACGAGTCTCTTTCACTCGAACCAACCAACCAAACGACAAACGTAATACGATCGAATAGAAAAAAAAATATATCGCGTCGTCGACGACGACGATTCATTCGCCTTATTCGTCTATTTTTCATTACTGTACATGAACGCATCCCGGTGAAGATTTTCGCGTTCGCGCATGCATTTGTTCAGTAGGATGCGTTTCATTGCAGAATTCGTTCAATGGGCGACCGAGTCCGTTGTCCGTCCGTTTATTTTTATTTTTTTTGATATAAACGAGCCGGGACCAATCGATCGAGGTTGGTTCTCGAGCTCGTTCGAATAGTGGCGGATGATCATCGTCTCGATGGGGCGGTATTATTTTTTTTTGTATTCGATTAAAGACAGACACGACAAACACGCGACACGACAAACACGCGATACACGAACGCAGGAGGAGGGGTCGAAGATAGCTAAAGCGATGACAAAGAGTTTGGTACGTACGTTCTGCCGTAGTGCCTCACTCTGTTAGCGCGGGCGCGCTTCTCTTTTTTTCTCTTTGTTTTCTCTTTTACTCTGTTGAAAAACCATGGAAAGAACGACGATATTTATTTCCGACGGGACGGGATATGGGTAAATAGTATGTAGGCCGTTTAAACGGGCGGGTGGGGGTTTGGAAGTCACCGTCGGAAAGAAATATCGTGGTTCTCTCGTTCGTTCTTTTCATTTTTATTAACGATACGAGAATTTTTTGGTGACTTAAATAAATTCTTCCGTTCGGAGGAAATGATGATGATGATGATGATGAGTGTTGGTATCGGTGGCAGCGGCGGCGGCGAGTACGGTATTTTTACTCGCTTCTGCTGCTGCTTTTTTTTAAGTTTTTGGTAACGCAGTACTTCGGGAATAGGTAGTAAGTTCCCGAACCATTTTACTTTTTCCGTGCCGCTTTTTAGCACGGGCGTTTATTTTTTAGTTTTTAAGGCATGTTTTTTTTAGATTTAAGGATTTTTTTTTTATTTAGATTAGGGACCATATAACTAACGTAATATGCAAACTTTTTTCCACAGGTAATTATGGAATAAGAAAACCGGGAGCTTTAAAAACTACGCTTGAAACGTTCCTTTTCTGGGAACGTGAATGGCCTAGTGGATAAGGCGACCGGTTACTGTTAACTAAGCTACGCGGTGTCCAGTAAGTATTTCGAACACCGCTGATGGATAGTAAAATCTCCTTTGACACCTAAAACACGATAGGTACACGCCCACGCTCACATCCAAATATTTATTTCTTCCTCTTTAAATCTATCCAAACCCTTCGACTATTTCTTTCAATCTATTTTGCTGTTCGCTCTTTCGTATTCCTCTATCTATCGTTTATTTTTTCATGCAACCGTATGACGATCGAACGGTTCGGTCTTAGTCTCGATGAATCGATCGGAAAAGTGGAAACGCCGTAGGGGTGCCCATCGAACCTTAGAGCGTTCACCCGAAAGCCAAAGTCCAAGTTCCGATCGACGAGAGAAGGTCTTAGAGCGTGGATTTATGTCGGGGCTGGGCGGGTATATAAACTCCTTGGATGGAAGGATCAGTACGTTCCGTGAACGCCCCAAAGTTCAAGGTTTGGATAGGACCGTCGCACTGAAAAAGGGGATTCACGAAGAAAAGGATTCGACTAGCCGAGTCGCCTTCGGACGCACATACGGTGTCTTTCCATCATAGCGATTAGATAAATAAACTAAAATTACACGGCGGTAGTCAGTTAGTCCTCGGAGAGATGCCTTCCTTTTCTTTCCGAGGGTGAAAATTTGTCCGAAGCGTTCGAAATAGCGTTAGGTTTGTCTAGCTCTTTAGTGAGTTAGTTCGTTAGTTAGATCTTCGGGTCGATCGTTTTTTTACCTCTCTCCTATCCTATCCCCAAAAAAACATCGATCCGCGACCGAGCCCAGTGGTTCGCTCGAACAATGGTTTTTTTCGAATCTGCCCGTACATATCTCGTATTTACGTGATCGATTGCGTATTTATGCTTATATACGGGCGGGTTCCCTTTAAAAAATCCTTTCTCTTCTACTGAAATTTATTTTATTTTTCAAACCTATTCGGTTTACTCACGAACACTTATACCCAAAACACACAGGTTTCGAACGCTGATGACGACAGATGCTCACGGGCTCCCTGTCATCGTACGTCCCCGTCGTGGAGCCCGGTAATATCTTGAGATCCCTCCCTCCAAAAGAAACGAGTCTCTGTCACTCGAATCAACCAACCAAACGACAAACGTAATACGATCGAATAGAGAAAAAAAAATATATCGCGTCGTCGACGACGACGATTCATTCGCCTTATTCGTCTATTTTTCATTACTGTACATGAACGTATCCCGGTGAAGATTTTCGCGTTCGCGCATGCATTTGTTCATTAGGATGCGTTTCATTGCAGAGTTCGTTCAATGGGCGACCGAGTCCGTTGTCCGTCCGTTTATTTTTATTTTTTTTTATATAAACGAGCCGGGACCAATCGATCGAGGTTGGTTCTCGAGCTCGTTCGAATAATGGTGGATGATCATCGTCTCGATTGGCGCGGTATTATTTTTTTTTGTATTCGATTAAATAACGACAGACACGACAAACACGCGACACGCGACACACGATACACGAACGCAGGAGGAGGGGTTCAAGATAGCTAAAGCGATGACAAAAAGTTTGGTACGTACGTTCTGCCGTAGTGCCTCACTCTGCTAGCGCGCGCGCTTTTCTTTTTTTCTCTTTGTTTTCTCTTTTACTCTGTTGAAAAACCAGGGAAAGAACGACGATATTTATTTCCGACGGGACGGGATAGGGGTAGATAGTATGTAGGCCGTTTAAACGGGCGGGTGGTGGTTTGGAAGTCACCGTCGGAAAGAAATATCGTGGTTCTCTCGTTCGTTCTTTTCATTTTTATTAACGATACGAGAATTTTTTGGTGACTTGAATAAATTCTTCCGTTCGGAGGAAATGATGATGATGATGATGATGAGTGTTGGTATCGGTCGGTGGCGGCGGCGGCGAGTACGGTATTTTTACTCGCTTCTGCTGCTGTTTTTTTTTAAGTTTTTGGTAACGCAGTACTGCGGGAATAGGTAGTAGGTTCCCGAACCATTTTACTTTTTCCGTGCCGCTTTTTAGCACGGGCGTTTATTTTTTAGTTTTTAAGGCATGTTTTTTTTAGATTTAAGGATTTTTTTTTATTTTTTTTAGATTAGGGACCATATAACTAACGTAATATGCAAAGTTTTTTCCACAGGTAATTATGGAATGAGAAAACCGGGAGCTTTAAAAACTACGCTTGAAACGTTCCTTTTCTGGGAACGTGAATGGCCTAGTGGATAAGGCGACCGGTGTTATTTTCTTTGAGAAATTTTAGATTTTAGCACTTAGACCTTCGACTTATACTTAGACCTTCGACTTATATCAGTTACTATCGAAACGTCACTATATCGGGTTGAAGCGATAGTTTATAACTAAAAGGTGTTGCCAGATCACGTTAGGTCGTTTTTGGGTTCCCTTCAAAACGTCATTTTAATATAGTGTCGCCTCACGGGAATCGCGAAAGCGGCTGAACGCTTTCAAATACCATTTTCTTAAGCTTAAACTATCGTTAAACCGATTATGACGTCATATAGTGACGCCGCTTAGGGAACTAGTATAAGTCGAAGGTCTAAGTGCAAATTCCGAAAAATAATTTCGACCTAAAAAATTTTTGTGTATTATTTTCTTTGAGAAATTATATATTTTAGCACTTAGACATTCGACTTATACTTAGACCTTCGACTTGTATCAGTTCCCTTCGAAACGTCACTATATCTGGTTCAACGATCGTCACCCGATCACGTTAGGTCGTTTTTCAGTTCCCTTCGAAACATCACTATAATATAGTGTCGCCTTACGGGAATCGAAGAAGTTGCTGAACGCTTTCAAATACTAGTTACCTAAGCTAAAACTATCGTCAATCCGATTATGACGTCATATAGTGACGCCTGATCGGGAACTGATATAAGTCGAAGGTCTATGTGCAAATTCCGAAAAATAATTTTGACAAAAAAATTTTGTGTATTATTTTCTTTGAGAAATTTTAGATTTTAGCACTTAGACCTTCGACTTATACTTAGACCTTCGACTTAGCACTTAGACCTTCGACTTAGCACTTAGACCTTCGACTTAGCACTTAGACCTTCGATTTAGCACTTAGACTTGACTTATACTTGGACCTTCGACTTATACTTAGCCCTTCGACTTAGCACTTAGCCCTTCGACTTACCACTTAGCCCTTCGATTAGCACTTAGACCCTTCGACTTAAGCACTTAGACCTTCGACTTAGCACTTAGACCTTCGACTTAGCACTTAGACCTTCGACTTAGCACTTAGACCTTCGACTTAGCACTTAGACCTTCGACTTAGCACTTAGACCTTCGACTTAGCACTTAGACCTTCGACTTAGCACTTAGACCTTCGACTTAGCACTTAGACCTTCGACTTATATCAGTTCCCTTCGAAACGTCACTATATCGGGTTCAACGATGGTTTATACCCTAAAAAGCGTCACCCGATATTATTTTCTTTGAGAAATTTTAGATTTTAGCACTTAGACCTTCGACTTAGCACTTAGACCTTCGACTTAGCACTTAGACCTTCGACTTAGGACTTAGACCTTCGACTTATACTTAGACCTTCGACTTATACTTATACCTTCGACTTATACTTAGACCTTCGACTTAGCACTTAGACCTTCGACTCAGCACTTAGACCTTCGACTTATACTTAGACCTTCGACTTATATCAGTTCCCTTCGAAACGTCACTATATCGGGTTCAACGATGGTTTATACCCTAAAAAGCGTCACCCGATCACGTTAGGTCGTTTTTCGGTTCCCTTCGAAACGCCATCCCGTTGAGAAGCGAAATATCCGTCAACCGCTTTTATTTTCTTAGGCGAATTTCTTATACAATTTTCTTTAACTTGTTAATCAGGCATTGTTTCATCGGCGAATGCTTGTAATTGACGAAAAAACCGTAACACTTTATTATCTTCATGCCGCCGACAATAGCCTGGAATATTTTTCGATCCCTCCGAAACAAATCTCACTCACTTTCTTTCAGTTTCATTCTCACCACATTTCTCGCAATGGCATATTTATCGTTGGTTTCTTGAAAGGGAGGGGGAGCGCCCTTCTCAAGAAGTTTGGTGAGGTGAGTAGATAAGGAAATTTATTTCTTCCGATGGAAAGAGATGAGTGGCGGCGAGTACGGTACTTTTATTCGCTTATTTTATTTGGTAAGGCAGTACTGCGAGAAATTTAGGTTTGCGAACCATTTTTTTCTTCTTGTTTGTTTTGTCCTTCCTCTTTTTTTAGATTTAAGGTGTGTCTTTTCTTTTTATAGTAAAAATAGCGACGGATGTGAGTTGTTATTCAAGTAATAATATTTTTTTTTTGGAAATTGCTTTTGGATTAAAATAATAATAAATTTAAAAAAACAGTTTTATTCATGCCTTTAAGTTGGAAAATATTTATAGTTAAAAAAGAATATGTTTAAATAAAAACAAATAAATTGATGGCGGCTAAGATTTTTTAAGTCTCTATTATATATTCGATGGTGATATCTAATTTGCTAAGAACGATTTTAAAAATATTTTTTAAAAATGAATAACTATCGATGTTAGAGGAGTTAACGCACAATGTTCTCAGTTCTGACTCGTGAACACGTTCAAGATAATCGAAAACCTCTGATTCTCGAGTAAAATTAATATTTTCCCAATCCCCCTTATTCCCACCTTCGTCTTCCTTTTCTTCTTTCTCTTCCCCTTCTTTATCGGATATCTCATTTAAGAATTCGTGCTTCAAAAGACTGTTGCGAGCCAGGTTTTGACTATCATTTATTTCATTATCTGAATGAACATCAGTTCTTTGTTTTTTTTCTCTTTTGACCAAATTTGTATAAGTGAGAATATTTCGCTTCCTTGTTTGACGCGTTTCATCTGACATTATTATCCGCCATCGAATGTGTGGTTTCCCATTAAAATCTGTCGAATTTATCAATAGTTCGCGCAAGTTGTTACTTATTTTGAAAGGTATATTTTTTCTATTAAAAGATTCATCCTCAAACAGTTTAAAACCCTTATGTTTTAATTTTCTATCATTCCAAAATTTATCAAAATTGAGTTGTAAAATTTTAGGGCATTTCGGCCTGTTCAGAATTGCGACAATACGATAGAGATCGGTGTCAGAAGGACCCAAATAAAGCTTCAGCTTTTCTAAGTTTGGGGTGTGGT
Source organism: Trachelipus rathkii (assembly GCA_015478945.1). Taxonomy (NCBI): domain Eukaryota; kingdom Metazoa; phylum Arthropoda; class Malacostraca; order Isopoda; family Trachelipodidae; genus Trachelipus; species Trachelipus rathkii. Next base: position 6,995 of record JABUQX010090797.1, on the reverse strand, counting down.
ATAAAATATTAGCCGATTTGTAGAAAAGCTCTGTTTCAATTTCGCGCAAATTATAGAAACAAGTTGGGGGATTGGCAAAAAATGTAAAATTTCTACCCCTAATTTCTAAATTGTTCAAATTTGGAAATAACTTGGTAATTGGCTCAAAGTCTATTGTGTCATTTCCCCCATAAATATCGTAGAAAATTAATTTTAACTTTAGCACATTTACGAGTTTATAAGAAGGAAAATGCTGAACGAGTTTTGAAAACATTATATTGAAGTTGTTGGCATCTTCGTGTCTCAATTCGAGAAATCCGTCAACCACTTTTATTTTCCTAGCCAAATGATTTTTAAAAGTTTGACTATTCCACCTCCCCATTATTAGCATATCATGGACGTGGGTGTGATTTCTTACGAGTATCGGCAGGAAATCATATTGACATAAGAACATTAAAACTATCTGAATGCTATAATAAAACAATTTATATATAATAGGGATTTCAATCTCGTATTCGCCACAATTGACAAAATTTTCGAACATTTCATATTGAGATAACGGGACCCATTTCGCCGCAAATGGTGGCGTATCAGCAATATTCGTCGAAGTATGAAATTTCCATTCAATAATTCTTTCGTTTTCGATTTCAACAGCAACAACGACTTTTTTAGGAAAATCGGGAATGTCTGGGAATTCTATTGTTTTCAAAGAATTATTGGTAAGCGTCGGGTAAACGGGGAATAATCCTTCTATCATCGACAAATTCAAAATAATTTCTATTATCGTTTCAATCTCGAATTCGTTAATTAATCGAATTAAGTAACTTATGTCGATCTTCGCGGGTTTGTGGTAACCATTTATATGTATGCAGATTTTGTTTATTGAACCGTATAATGATAATAATTCGTTCAACGTACGATCATCATCGTGGATGTAATGATAATCCATCGATAGTTCACGCAGTTTATAGAATTTTGAACTTTCGTCTGGCAATTTTTTAAACCCGAATATTTTAAATCCCTCGTTGTATATCTTCTTATTCACGCCTTCCTTTTGGCGATTATCGTCGTTAACGCCACAACGACATTTTATTTCGAAGTCGACTAAATTCGGAAATGTTTTCACAACGTCGACAATACTCACCTTTTCGTGGATGTTATTCGTAATTAAATTTAGTGTATCTATTTTAAATAGTGGTTTCATTTCGTGTATCGTTTGGTTGAAAGTTGTCCAATCGTTTATAGTTAATATTAAGGTATTTACATACGTGTACGCGCCATTTAATTCGCTCAAACATTTAGCTCCGTTTTCGATCGTGAAATATTCCGCCATGGTTAGAACTACAACGCTAGGAATCATTAGCTTGTCATTTTTATAAGGCGCTTGCACTAAATTTTCAAGCGAGGTTACGAGAGATGAAGGATCATTTTGTATTTCGCGTAGCGTTAAAAACTTATCCAGGTCGAGAAAGTTTCCATCGATGAGAAACGCCTTTTGCATATAGTAGCTCTCGACGCGTTTTGGGCGCATGGCAGTCGAAACATTGAACACGTCTTCAAAATTTAGGTATTCGTAAATTTTATGTATCACGTCATCTGGCATTGTAACCAAAGACATTTTTTTACGATAGTTCTATTTGTCTGAACGATGATTTTAAAAACAATTTTAAAAGTCGTCCGATTATCTTTCCGCTAGCCGTTATCGGTTGTTACTGAAGATGGTAAAAAGCTCTCGCGTTCCACGAACAACTCTCTACGAACAAAATAGGAAGACGTTAATTCCTTTCCGGTAGCTGTCGCTCAACGATTTGAAGTTCTCACAGCACTGAGCCGATTTTTATAAGCGAATTATAATAACGCATGTGTATTTCGTAATAAAAATTAATTAGTTAATATATAAAAAATATATCTGGTAATAAATTTTTTTGTCTTATTTCATTTTTTATTCTTCAGTTAATAAAATATATTTTTTGGCGAAAGCGCGAAATAACGTTACTTTTTACTTCTCGGAAAATGGTGCAAAATATATTTTGCATTCCTTGAGCAAGTTTTTCTTTCGAGGCAAACCAAAAAAAATTAATTACAAAATCAAAATCTATAAAGAATTGATGATCAGGTACTCAGGTATTATACAATTGTTTTTTTCCGTGCCCCGAAATAACGTTTCTTTTTACTTGTCTGGAAATGGGGAAGAATAAATTTTTCGTTCCTTAAGGGAGTTTTTTGAGTGAAACCCCCAAAAAATGACTACGGAATCTAGGACTTCGCCTAGCCCCTTAAGAGTCGGTGTATCGTAACAAAGTAATAGACGAAACTGCTGTCGCCTATTTTGATCCGTCGATTGGTTTTCGAAACGGCTAAAGATATCGAAAAACTAAAAGCAACTGTAGGGTACTTAGACGTCCCTCCTTACTTTCCGGGGGGTGTCGGGCCCTCAAAGGAACACTTTGAAAATAAACTTAAAAAAATTCTAAGGGTCTCGAGAGATTGGGAGAAATAAATTTCGATCTATTACTTCATTACTACACGCTTAACCTTACTCGTCTACTCGAAGTAATAGATTCCGTATTTATTTTTTTAGTTTTCTCGAGGAAACTCGCTTAGGGAACGAAAAATTTATTTTGCCTCATCTCCCGAAAAGTCGAAAGTAACGTTATTTCGTGACATGATCGGAGCGTAAGGGGGGATTTTCAAAGTGTTCTATAGAAGGCCCGACACCACCGAAAAATTATAACGAGGGGTCGTTTAAGCACCTTACGGCCTCATTAAGGTTTTCGATATCTGAAACGCTTAGAAAACCGATCGACGGGTCACGATAGGCGACTGCAATTTCGATCTATTACTTCGTTACCACACGCTTAACCCTACTCAGCTACTAGAAGTCCTAGATTCCATAAAATATTATGGCATCTTACACTTCTGGAAAATTCCGATCTAAATTCTTTGTTAGCAAAGGGAACAAAAAATTCAAATTTCTAAAGGTAGAATAGAGAAGTAAAAAGTAGCGTTATTTCGCGCCTTCGCCAAAAAAATATTTTATTACCTGAAGGATAAAAAATGAAAACAAGACAAAATATTTTATTACCAGAAAAATAAAAAAAGGAAACGCGAGAGTAGGGTTAATATTTTTGGCCTTTTTTTCATCGATTCGTTAAAAATAGGCGTAAAAATAACGGTAAATCACTAAGGGTGGGGGTGGGGGTTGTTATATAAGTAAAAAAAGATTTAATGAGGTCTCGGTCTTTAAAAGGGGGCTAAAAACACGGCCACCCTAAAGAAAAGGCGCGAATTTTTAACCCTACTTTGCGACTAGAGTGCGGCGCCCGATAAGTAGAAATCCTCAAAATTTGCTACCTTCTAGCTTACCTACGGATACAGACAGCTCAACCCACCGCGCCTAAGCGCGAGGACCGTTAACGGAATTGTTGACACCACTACCCGAGAAAACGATGGTGAGCGAATTCCCGTTAGAACAGAGGGCAGGAGCTCTCCCTCGAAAATCGAAAGGTCTTTAGGATCTCATCATCGGGTCTAGGGCCTTGCCATGGCTCTGAACGTCGTCCGCAATCGAAAAAATACTCAAGTTACCTGATCATCAATTCTTTATAGACTTTGATCCCGTAATTACTTTTTTTTTGTTTTTTCTCATAAAAAAAACTCGCTTAAGGAACGAAAAATTTATTTTGCACCATCTCACGAGAAGTAAAAAGTAACGTTATTTCGTGCTTTTGCTTCCCGCGAAATTCGTATATTTGCCAAAGAATAATAATATTTTTTTAATTTTGTTTAATATGCGATTATTCTTTTTTTTTAATTTAGTCTCCCATAAAATATCATTTTCTTTATTAAATCATTTTTTAGGGTGTCTAAATTAAAAAAATTAAAAATAGTAGTCTATGTGCTAAGTCGAAGGTCTAAGTATAAGTCGAAGGTCTAAGTATAAGTCGAAGGTCTAAGTGCTAAGTCGAAGGTCTAAGTATAAGTCGAAGGTAAAAAATTTTGTGTATTATTTTCTTTGAGAAATTTTAGATTTTAGCACTTAGACCTTCGACTTTTACTTAGACCTTCGACTTATATCAGTTCCCTATCAGGCGTCACTATATGACGTCATAATCGGATTGAAGATAGTTTTAGCTTAGGTAACTGGTATTTGAAAGCGTTCAGCCGCTTTTGCGATTCCCGTAAGGCGACACTATACTATAGTGACGTTTCGAAGGGAACCGAAAAACGATCTAACTTGATCGCGCAACACCTTTTAAGGTATAAACTATCACTTCAACCCCATATAGTGACGTCTCAACGGGAACTGATATAAGTCAAAGGTCTAAGTGTGAAAATCTAAAACATCACAGAGAAAATAATTTCCCAAAAAATTTTAAGTCGAAATTATTTTTCGGAATTTGCACTTAGACTTTCGACTTATATTAGTTCAACAAACAAACGAACGAACAGTCAGAGATATAAGTCGAAGGTCTATGTGCTAAGTCGAAGGTCTAAGTGCTAAGTCGAAGGTCTAAGTGCTAAGTCGAAGGTCTAAGTATAAGTCGAAGGTCTAAGTGCTAAGTCGAAGATCTAAGTATAAGTCGAAGGTCTAAGTACTAAGTCGAAGGTCTAAGTGCGAAGTCGAAGGTCTAAGTACAAGTCGAAGGTCTAAGTATAAGTCGAAGGTCTAAGTGCTAAGTCGAAGGTCTAAGTATAAGTCGAAGGTCTAAGTATAAGTCGAAGTCTAAGTATAAGTCGAAGGTCTAAGTACTAAGTCGAAGGTCTAAGCTAAGTCGAAGGTCTAAGTATAAGTCGAAGTCTAAGTATAAGTCGAAGTCTAAGTGCTAAAAAATAAAATTTCTCAAAGAAAATAATACACAAAATTTTTTTTTAAGTTCAAATTATTTTTCGGAATTTGCACTTACACCTTCCGACTTATATCAGTTCCCGATCAGCGTCACTATATGACGTCATAATCGGTTAAGATAGTTTTAGCTTAGGTAACTGGTATTTGAAAGCTTTCAGCCGCTTTTGCGATTCCCGTAAGGCGACCACTATACTATAGTGACGTTTCGAAGGGAACTCAAAAACGATCTAACTGTGATCGCGCAACACTTTTTAAGGTATAAACTATCACTTCAACCCCATATAGTGACGTCTCAACGGGAACTAATATAAGTCAAAGGTCTAAGTGTGAAAATCTAAAAAATCACAGAGAAAATAATTTCCCAAAAAATTTTAAGTCGAAATTATTTTTCGGAATTTGCACTTAGACTTTCGACTTATATTAGTTCAACAAACAAACGAACGAAAAGTCAGAAAGTCGAAGGTCTAGGTGCAAAAAACTCGAAAACTACGATAGCTACAAGAAAATTAATAACATTCGGAATCAGCGTAAGATATTTGTTCTAAAAATGGAAAAAAAAATTTTTTTTTTTGGTTATTTATTTTTTTTTCGAAAACTACGATAGCTACCAAAAAAATAATAACCTTTTTGGAATCAGCGTAAGAAATTTGTTTTAAAAATGGAAAAACAATAGTTTCCTTGTACCTATCGTAGTTTTCGAGAAAATAAAATGCTAAGGTGGTAACACAAAAAAACGTTCCCTTTATTATGGGTTTGTGCCAAATTTTTTATTTGAATGTTCCCTTTAGAATTTTTTTCCACCGATAATACAAAAAACACGGAATTTAGGCCATAAACTAGCACGCCTATGTTAAAGATGCCATGTTGCCATGTTTATATTTTCAAAACTTTATGACAAAGCTTTTTGAAACTATGTCTTCTTGTAGTCCTTACTACGTTGTACTATTTGTAACTCTTTGATTATTCTACGTACGATAGATTTTTATTTATTTAGTATCAAATTGGCCATTTCCGACCATCAAAAAAGAGTACGTATAATAACATAAATTTTAAAATTCGGATTGTTTCACAGATTTTAAAAAATGTATTAACTCATTTATTAGTTGAAAACTTCAATAACTCAGGAATAATTTGAGATATCGTAAAACTAAAATCGGTCGTAGGGTCCTTAGGTACTCCTCATTAGTTTGCGGGGGTACAGAGGGTTCCTGGGACAAGTTTCAAAATTTCCGGAAAAAAACCCTAAGTGTTCCCTTTTGCGTAAGGTGATGGAACAAAAAACTGTTCCCTTTATTATGGGTTTGTGCCATAAATTTTAATTGATCGTTTCCTTTAGAAATTTTTTCAACCAGATATAAAAAAAAACCAAAGATTTTGGGAAGTTAATTAGCACGCCTCCTTACAGAAGGTCATAACTAATTGATAGATTGAAATTGCATTTACCTATTACCATTATTTTTTTTTCTACGAATTTTTAAAATTCAGAAGGTAACGTTCCCTTTAGTGCGATTTTATTATGCGTTTTGGCACAAATTATCTTCTTGTTCCCTTTATTAACAAAGAATTTAGGCCGAAATTTTCTTTTGAAAGATGCCATATTGACAGGCTTATATTTTCAAACCTGTGTGACCTAACAAGTTAAAATTGTAGTTTATCGAAAATCGAAAGGTCTTTAGGATCTCATCATCGGGTCTAGGGCCTTTCCATGGCTCGGAACGTCGTCCGCAATCGAAAAAATACTCAAGTTACCTGATCATCAATTTATAGACTTTATCCCGTAATTCTTTTTTTTTGTTTTTTTTCGAAAAAAACTCGCTTAAGGAAAGAAAAATTTATTTGCACCATCTCCGGAGAAGTAAAAAGTAACGTTATTTTCGTGCTTTTGCTTCGCGCGAGATATTCGTATATTTAGCCAAAAATAATTAATATTTTTTTTAATTTTGTTACGAGGCCGATTATCTTTTTTTTTTAAATTTAGTCTCCCATAAAATATCATTTTCTTTATTAAATCATTTTTAGGGATGCTAATTTAAAAAACTTAAAATAGTAATAAATTTTTAATTTTTCGGACATCCAATGCGCCAAATCTTCGCGCTAATGCGAAAGCACGGAAAGAACGTTACTTTTACTTCTCAAAGAGAATGTGGTCTACCAAAAATGTAAATTT
>JABUQX010090796.1:0-29568 GCA_015478945.1 Trachelipus rathkii | reverse complement strand
TATAGCGTGTGTATATGTCATAAACACACCCTTGACACAAGTCAATTGAGTGTCGCACCAATCCATACACCGCGGATCCATTAAAACTTCCCAAGTTTATAAGTGGTGTTTCGGTAGGGAGGGGTGATGAGTCTACTATTTGAAGCGCTACCCCCCCTGGGCTACTCCAAGCAAATCGTGTTGGTTGCCATTTTATCTATGACTTAATATATTATTAATTATTTAATTATATTATTATTTATTATAATTACTATAATATTATATTAATATTTCATTATTTTTATATTATTATTATTATATATTTAATTATCTATATTTACATATTTAATATTATTTATATATTATTTAATTTATTTAATTAATATATTAATATATAGATTATTTAAATCAAATTATGATATTAATGTATGTACTATTTTTTGAAGTTGGGAGACAAGAATATTGTTTGGTTTGTTGATTTTGATATTTATATTTGTGTAATATATATAATATATTAGTAATATAATAAAGAAAACTTATTTTCGAAATGCAAAGAAAATTTGTTTCAAAATGAAGTAAACGTAAAATGCAAAGAAATTACTTTGTTTCAAAATGAAGCATTATATGCCTCCAAATAAAGACCTGGCAAAATTCCTTGGCATTTCCCTCTTCATCCCCAAAAACCCACGTTTATCGGGCATTTTTTGGCGGGAATTAATTTTTTATTAAAAATTACCAATCAAAAGAATCTGAAAGAGTATATATATAATATAAATATATTATATATCAATTTTATAACTTATATATAATCATAATATATATATATATATATAATATATCATATATATATATAATATATATATATTATATATATATATACTAATTACATAGGAAAAGTTCATCTTTTAACTTCAAAATTCCATTTCTACAGTTTAATACTATGGAGATATGTAATGATATGTACGTCTTCAAACTGTAAAGGTGTCAGCATAGTAAGCCGGGTAACATACTTTTAATTTTAAGTTTATTCTTCCATTTATAAGTCTAAGTTCCCAATTCCTTCAAAAATTTTTGAAAATCTGAGAGACAGGCTTTAATTCTAAAGAAGAGATTAGCCTAATACTCGACGTCTTCTGAATACAAGTTAATTCATCCAAGTAAAGCGCATTCCTGATGCATTGTATATATGCATGAATTCGTTGAAGGAGGGATACCAGCAATATTCAAAGGCCACTGTATTTTAGCTATTTAACGCAATCTATAACATCTTGAGTGAGTATCAGAACGACTGCAAACACAGCATATGCTGTGCCTATTTATAAGAAAAGGTAGTAAGGAAACATTTGGGAAATTATAGGCCAGTTAGTTCTTAACATCTCTGTTGTAAAGGTTCTGGAAAAGATTACCTGAAAGATCATATAGAGAAATATTTGGAAGAGATAACAGTATTTACGACTCCCAGCATGGTTTCAGAAAAGGTAGGTCATGTCAGACAAATCTTTCAGAATTTATGGAAAACATTAATGACTGCATTGACCGAGGAGATAAAGTTGATATTATTACTATTTAGACTTAGCAAAGCTTTGATAAGTTCCCCATATAAGGTTGGTAAAGAAATTAGTGCATGTGCGTATTATAGGTGGAGGTAATTACAGAGTATTACTGACTTGGGTTCATATAAATACTGTAATAAAACTATAAACATTTAATTTGCAAAAATGGTTTTAAAAAATTATTTGTTTTTTTTTTTTTACTGATGTTTAAATATTTTATGCATATTTTAACAGAAAAATAAAAACTTAATATTCCAGAGAAATTCTTAGAATGCCTAATTTCCTCATTCTTATAGGGATATTACTATCGATGCATTTTTCCAATTTTTATATAGCTATTGCATTAATATTTTTTCGATAATTGATAATTTTGTATGATTATCAACAATTCGATTGTTTTAACCAAATTTAGAAATTTTTTGAGCCAGATGGTCCATGAACCAACAAGACACGATGCATTATTAGACCTTACAATATTAACTAATGATAAAGAGTGTGATGTGGATTGAGATTAGAGTTGAGCGAGAATTCTATGGACTAGTGACATAACTATAATTAGATTTAATAGTGAATGATATTCTGGGCCCAAATTGCAAAGCTGAATAAGGAAAAATTCTCTATATTTTCTGAAAAATGGCCTTTTAACCAAATTTTGAGACATGCTTGAAGTATAACTGACTGGGATAAGGCAGTTTAAAGCCAACATTGTTTATCATGTTGGGAAATTTAAACAAATTAATAATGAAATATTCAGTCAGTATAGTCTTTAACAGATCAATCCCATTGGGTGGCGAAGAGAGAAAAAACCTGTTTGTGGAATAGAGGATAGAGATAAAATCAAAAAAAGGGTAGCATCTTTAATATTCAAGGGTAGAATAGGAAGATGATTTTAGAAAATTATGGGAAAAATAGAAATGAACTTAACCAGTCAATAAGCAAAGAGGCAGAAATTTATAAATTAACTTAGACATGGAATAGTAATAAGACCTGAAAGAAGTTATTTAGTTTTATAAAGTTAAAGCAAGAAGCGTGACAAATTGTCCAATTAAATTGATGAAACTTTGTGAGTTCTCTAAGAGTTGTCCGTCAATCATTTTCCAATGCTCTAATTCTGCTCACGTGCTTTACTGAGGAAAAATCAGCTAAGAAGTTTGGAACATATTCTTGTTATTGATGAACACATAGACTTACAGCAATTTTGAATTTCGATGATAAAAGATATTAAACATTTACTAGACCTATTTGTACAATCTCACACCAGTAAAGCTGCAAGCCCCCTGATGGCTATACTATGGTAGAATTCTCGAAGGAGGGTAGTTACCAGCATGTGCAAACGCACGTATTTGCATTTTTTAAGCGATCTAATAAAATTTTTGATACAGATGAATACACACCAGAAATGCCTATTTATAAGGTAAAAAGGAAGATTTGGGAAATTATATAAGCCAGTTAGCTAACATCTCTGGGTTAAAGGTTCTGGAACAGGTTTAGCTGAAGACTCATAATAGAAAATTAGACATACAAGGATTGAATGACTCCCAAGGCATGGTTTCAGAAAGGGATAGGTCATGTTAACAAACCGTTTTAGAATTTACTAGAATACATTTACTTGACTGCACTGAATGAGGAGATCCATTTTATTATTATATTTGGACTTTAGCAAAGCTTTGATAAGGTTCCCCACTAGGCTGATAAAGTTATTGCAATGTGGGTATTATAGGTGAGAGTGTACATGGTTGATTAAAGAGGGTTGTGGAATAGAAACACAATATGATACACAAATGGCCAATAAGTCAATCAGGGAATAGATGAAGAGGTGGGTCTAGGTTTGGAAAAAAACTTTTTTTCAAACGTTTTTCAGAAAAAAACATGTTTTTTCAGGAAAAAAACATGTTTTTTTCATTTTTTTCATTAAAGTATTTTAAATAATATTAAAGAGCCTACTCTTATATTTGAAATGTGGAGATTTTAATTGGTCAAATATGAGGATAATTGAAATTAAACAAACATATTCCATTTGGATTTATAAAATAGCAGAACTGAACCTTTCTCTCTATTTTATCAATTGTTTCATTCGTTACAATATAGATAGGTTGTAGCCGTTTTTTAGTTTCTACTATAATCTTTACTATGTATTTCTACATTAGTATAATATAATCATATTTAAATTTACTTTTAAACATTAATGTATATTATATTTATATAATTAGAATGAGTCTGAATGACAACTCAAAAGTGACAAGGGATGCAAGAAATAATAAAAATATCTGAATTAAAATCTTTGTTGCTCTTTGGAAATGGAATTTTTTTTGAATGACTAAATTAAAATATTTGCTTGAATATCAAACCTTTTGATTCCACCTCTAATCACTAGTACCCCACTCCCCAGACCCCGAGTCACATACTGATATATAGCTTGTGACTATTGTCAAGCTCACATTATCCACATGGGCTCATCAAGCCTGATAGGCCACATTTAATTTTACTATGACTGATAAGTCTGATATTTCAGAGTCGTATGAAGTACGTGTGAGTAATGAAGTGGCTGAAGCAGCAGGGGCAGTAACAGGACTCTAAGCATTAGCTGCCTTAGCATAAATCATCTCTCTCAGTTGGCAAATTTGCAGAATTTCCTAGTTCTAGATTTTATGAGCAAAAGATACTAGTTTTGCAACATCTACGCAACAACACAAAAGTTACATTTCATGCAAGGCCTTTGCTAACCTTTTATTTACCGTAAAAAGTACAGTCACACGACCTTTTGCATGTGGCATTTCTAAATTCTTCTAAATTAATTATTAAGCCAAAATGTTTACTGAAAGCTGAAACAGAAGCCATAAACAAAATATTAAGCCACAACACCAAAATGATTATGAATATCAAATTTCAAAAATATAAAGATATAAAAATATGGAAAAACCCATAAAAATTTTAACACAAACTCAGGGCCTTCCACCTGTGCTCAGGAAATTGCGAAACAAAAACTGTCCAAATAGCAGCATAGTTTGCTAAAACTATATCAATAACAATTGTCTCAACATGTAAAATTCCAGGAAGACTTAATTGAAAACCCCGAAAAAAACAAATGTGTAAACTTGTTTTTTTCAGGCGTCTTTCTTTATTCATGAGCGAAAAACAAAATGTTCTTTTCGAAAAAAACCGAGACTCTGTTTTTTTCCGTTCCCAACCCTAGTGGTGTCCCATAGGGTTTCCTCAAGTCTCGACACTCCGGGCTGCCTACCGTGGTGCCCTGCACACACGCTGGACACTATGAAGAATTTCCTCCTCTTCTAACCTTCCATTGGCACTTCCTTAAGAGTACTTGCGTCTCACTATCGGCACTCGATGATTCGCATGATACACCCTCATAACTACTATCCCGACTTCTCACTACGCCACTAACGAATCTAAGGTCGGTAGAGAACATTAACCGCATAATTTCTCCTCACCAGCAGTATCTCGCCACCTCCAGCATGCCTGCCTCACTCTGTTCTCCGACTACAGCACTCTGGCGACCTCTCTCATTACACTCCATCTCTCCACTCTCACCATCTACGTGAGTTCTTGACCGCTCTCGCTTTCGCGTGACAAGAGTAGCCGATATCATTAACCTCACTCTTAATGACTGCTATCTCTCTACTAATCTCGAATTATATGTCATACAGTGCAACTAGCAGCTATCATCTATCGATATACGCATTCTCTTTCGCGTATCCACTTGCATGCCTCAGTGCCATCTGTCTCCTGCAGACGCTCATATTCACTGCTAACGCGTCACCTCATTACTGATTGTGCGCGTGCACACTAACTGTCTCATGCTACTGCACTCTCCACATGACATACGTACATATACACGTGAGCTCCCACGCTTCAACCCAGTCACTCACTCTTCGTCTCCATCTTCTCGACCTCCCTCCTAGGTAGCAGCTAGCAGACTCTACGTAAGTATACATCACACACGCAGCCAGTGTATATCTACCCAAAACCTGAACTTCACTACTACGCGCCCAGACAGCACTACGTAACATCGGAGACGTCTCATCCACGAGAGACTGTTACCTCAATCGGCTTAGTCGTCATGCTGTCACTACGCACGCTCTACATGGCGTTCAGGGGTGGTACCAAGAACTCACAATATCCAGGCGAGCTATATTGACTTGTGAACGTGCGTCTCTCCTTGACCTCCGTAACATCAACGCTGTCCTCACTTCCATTACTATCTCCTGACTATCACGACAACGTATCATACTTCTGATCTCTCTCATCACTACCTAGCTCGCGAAATCCCTCAACAGCCTCTTGCGACCCTGATGATATCGCCTGACGCTGCACTACAATGGCTGCCGTAAAGCATGTGCAGAACTATTGTCAATTATCATTGCCTATCATCTCACGTAAGATACTGAGCGTCGTCCGTGCATAAGCATTCATGATCTCTATATCCCACAGACCGAATCTCGTCTAATAGCCAGCCTTCGCAGTTAATCTTCCTCTACTCGTCGTTAACTCGCTCGCGACGTCATGCATGCAACCGCTATACCGACTTCTCATCTTATCTCGTACTTGACTAGTCAACTCTGCTAATCAGATAACTCGATCACTACATTCTATATCGATGCTGCGAGCAGACGTACTGCGCCTAGTCAGACCCCTGCTCTGACCGACACACAAATGAGCATCACCCATATGAACGCTACGGACGTCTTCTATAGATCAGATCGATCCTACCATTCCGCTGATCTATATGATTATAGCTAGTAGGCCAGTATAACGAAAGTGCTAGCGACACTTCTATTGCCATATACACAACTAGTATAGAGCTCACAAGGTCGCTACTCATCAAGCCTTCATTATTCTTCACTATGATGATACCATCATGATTCATACATATGACTATCTATAACTATCCTATGCTAGAGAGAGTGCAACAATAGAGCAAACAAGGCTGCATACCATCATCACTCGCATCTATCCATCGTCCGCGTTAGCAGCTTGCGCTCAATGATCTGCGAACGATAACGATAGCACTCCTAACACATCGAGTAAGGACACCACGAGTAGGCATCCGCTAACGTCGAACGTCCTTGCATCACTGTGAAGTGTTTCTTCCGGGCCTTCTCAGACAGCCCGAATGTGCGTTTTACCGCATTCTTCCTTCTATGTAAATATAGATAGAGGAGAGTACCACATAGAGCACAAGTGGGATGTACTGATAGTATCGGTATCGCAGTATCAGCCTTTTTTGGGTATCATTTTTGTTAATAGGCATAGTGTTCCTCGTCACTCTCATATGCAGTCTATATCTCTCGCTGCATAACACTCTCTGGAATGTCGTACAGCTTAATATACACTCACTATCCTCCATTATCCTGACGACAACTTTCGCAGATTCTAGATTAACTCACTCAACGTTGTAACAGTCAACAGAAATGTTCTCTAATTCGTTTATCTCTGTCTTTATCTGTATAATCTTACGGAAGCATCTCATAGTGACTCACCTCTCTTCTCAGTAGCATAGACCCTGCACCATCGCTCGCTATACCCCTCACGATGACAATGATACTACGTTTCAGTTCGTTCTTCTCTTAACTCTCTCCTGCAGTCTATCATCGAATTCTACATCGATCGCTTATATTATGCTTGAATAGTCGCACTCGCTGCTATGCACGTGCCGAGATCTCGATCACTACGACATCGATTCCTACATATCTATTAATAAGTTATAATGCGCGAACTTCATCTATTTAGTACGCGTCTCTTCCTATTAATCGGTGCCATCTCTCTACACATCTTTCTACCGACCCAATCTCGCGTAAGTATCCCAGTGACCCCCTATTCTCGCTAAGATCCCACATCGATCTTCGACCACACACATATCATTACTCTCCCAATCAACCATTTTCGATTAATCATAGTTCTCAGAAGGATCTTAAATATCTACGCCCTCTCCTAGCCGACGTATATCACCACGTCGTAGCTGCTTACTGTCGCACATATGGTCATGCGTCGCTGGCTCTCGATCCTGCGGCTGCTAGCGTCCTTACATCCTTCCTATACTCGTAAAAGAATTGCTGACATACAATTATCGCGCTCTGGCACACTCCATCAGTATAGATCAAGTCCCAAATGCTTCGTATATTTATTATGTCCTGTGCAACATGTCTCATTAGCTATCGCCTCGATATCTGTATGTCATAACAGTATACTCTGGTCCCTCGCTTCCACCTTGACAGTAATTAGTGTGGTCGCTATCATAATCCTCCTCTCTTAAGTGACCTCGCCGGATCTATCTCGTGAGTATGTCTTCGTCCTAACCTTTAAACACGATAACTCGACACATATATCACGCCCACGATGGCGTACACGGAATATAACATATTACGCCAAACCACGCCTTCTTTCCTCGAGGTCTCGAGCACGGATTATATTCCGTCTAATATACTTATCTATCTGTGATATGCCCTGAGATCATATCATGCATCCTGGCTTAACCAATCATCTGTAGCACGTTATTCAAGCTCTACTACTTCCCCTGAAATTCCTCCGAAAAAATAAGATCCAAATGAAGAGTGTAAATAACGCACCTTTAATGGCATGCAGCACCCCATTTTTTTATAACAAACAGGCATGAGCATTTTTATCAGCTGTCTTGTAATTTGGATCGGATCTTTACAATTTCCTAACAATCCCTGAACCACATAACGCGTGTACTATGACCATGCATCATTATCCAATGTTGCTTAATTACTTTTCCTGAATTTCGAGGATTTAAGGCGAATGTTTCAATGAGCTCATCATCTTCTAGAAAAGAAAGAGAAAAACTCTGCTACCTATATATATACACATATATAGGACATCCATATATAGACGAGCTTAGGAATTATTCATCCTATTTAGAGACAGTTAATAAAGCCTACATCGAGGGGCCGCTTATCGAGCGAGCTGCCCTGAGATCAAACCCACTACCCTAATCTGATCTTTCCCATGCAAAAAACTTCCACATAAGCACCCTATGGTCCCTTGTCAATTTGTTTTGTAACTACAAATCACACCGAATTTGGCTTAGGTCAAAACTAATGATTATATATAAATATGATACCCAAACCATCCACATTCATTAAGGGGGGGGAGTTATTGGTTCACACAGCCAAAAAGAGTAACTACTGTAACTAAAAACCCTGCCAATTTGGCTTCGTCAATAGATTATATGAACCCAACCCATCCATAACGAATCTAACACCCTTTCTTAAATGTTGCATCGAGTCACACTCAACAAACTCCTCTGGCAGACTATTCCAAATTTAACAACCTTAGTTACTGATGCATGCTTCTTAATATCAATAGCATGCTTTCTCTTGAATTTTCTTATTATGCCCCCTGGTCCCTGTCCAATGTCTCTACTATAGAAAATTTATGAGAGCTCTAAATTGTTATAATAAGATGTAATATTTTGAGACTTGTAATCATGTCCCCTCTGAGAAATCGCCTCTTTCTACAGAAAACATTCTAACTCCTTCAGCCTCTCCTCATAGCTCTTACCCTCAAAAACCCAGAAATCATCCTATTTGCTCTACGTTGCACTCTCTCTAGCATATCTAAGTTTCTTTTAGAATAAGGCCCAAACTTTGGTGACAATAACTCGCTATTACTGGGCCTAAATAGCATATTATACAGTGTTTACTTATTACTTCCTTGCTCTTGTAAACAACATTCGATTTATTATGCCCAGCCTGCTTATAGCTATTATTTCTAGCTTTCCAAACAATGATTAGCTACTTTCAAAATTAACTGCTCATAATCACACCTAAAAATCTTTTTTCTTGGCCACAAACTCAAAGCCACTCCCATTCATATCGATAGTTAAAATTTTATCCTGAGTTAACCTACGTGAAGAACCTTACACTTTTTACTATATACTGAAATTCATTTGCCACTTATCTGCCTACCCAAGAAGTTTATTCAAGATCATTCTTGAATCTTTATGCATCCTTCCACTATTCTAACTGAGGTGGCCACCTTAGTATTATCATCTGCTAAACTTAGAAACCTTGCATTTAAGTCCCTGGTCTAGAATTGGTTATATATTGTTGGAGGAACAATAGTGGCCCAGCACTGAACCCTGTGGGATCACCCACTCTTCACTATTTCCCATGATGATTTATTCCCATTTAGTTTTACCACTGTTTTTCTATTTCGCCAACCATCTCTTTAATCCAGAACCATACCACTCCACCTATACACATTGCAATGTCTTTTCCATCAGCCTTATGTGGGGAACCATTATCAAAAGCTTTACTAAAGTCTAAATTATACAATGATCAACGGACTCCTCGGTCAATGCACTCAGTAATGTATTCCATTAAATTCTAAAAGGTTTGTCTGACGATTGACCGACCCTTTGAACCATTGGGCTGGGGAAGGTCATCCAATACCTTTGTTATCTTCGTAAATATTGCTCTTATGACCTTTCCAGTAAACTTTTCCAGCACCTTTACAACCAGAGTGTTAAGCTAACTGGCCTATATAATTTCCCAAATCTTCCTTCTACCTTTCTTATAAATAGGCACAACATATGGCATTTTCCAGTCATCTGGTACTCACCAAATGTTTATAGGATCGCTTAAAAATTCCAAAAATACAGTGCCTATGCAATGCTGTAAACTACCCTCTTTCAGAATTCTACCTATATGGGCCTGCAGCTTACTTGGATCAATATGATCTTATAAACGTTTAATATCTTTGACATCAAATTCAAATTCTGTAAGTCTATTTTGTTACGTAAACAAGAACTATTAGTCTCTGAACTATTATCAATCTTTCCTCAGTAACACTGAAGCAAAATAAGCATTAAAAGTGTTGACCAACTCCTCTATCTCGAACTCCACAAATTTCTTCATCAATTTTATGTGGACCAATGTCCTATTCTTACTTTTAAATTTATAAAGCTAAAAAACTTCTTCACGGTTCTTATTACTATTCCTTGTAATTAATTTTCTGCCTCGTCTTATTGCCTTTGCTTATTCGGACTGTTAAGTTCATTTCATTTGTTCCTATAAATTTTCAAATCTTTTCCCCTATTCACTACGCATTGAATATGTTTAAAACATCTACGCTTTTCATTAATGTTCTCTCTTAATCTCTCTATTCCCCCACCAAACAGGTATTCTCTCTTCGCCACCCTAAGGGTTCATCTTTAAAACTACTGACGAATATTCATTAAAATTTGTGTTAAATGTTCACATGATAAAACATTTTGGTCTTTAAACTCTTTATCCCAGTCAAGTTATACTAATGCATGTTCTCGAATTTGGGTAAAATCGCCATTTCGGAAATCTATAATCTTTTCCTTATTAGACTTGCAATTTGGACTGCTTTATTCCATATCATATATATATAATTTATATATATATATATATATATTATAATATATATATAAAAATATATATATATATATATTATATATATAGTATATATATATATATATAAATTATAGTTATTATAAATATTACCATGATTAAATCTTATATATAATAATATATTATATATTATTATATATATATATATATATATTATATATATATATATATTATATATATATATTATATATATAATATATAATATATATTATATAGTACTCTAACAATATTTGATGGAAACACACGTTTCTTCTTTTATATGTCATGACTTGTCATAAAACAATTTTACTTACAGAAGGGGTGCTGATATATGGTAGTTTTCATTATGAGGAACTGGGTTTCTGGATGAGAATATCTTGGTATGGAAGATATTGCCTTTCTTTACGCTTTTGCCATTATGGTAGTGAAGTGTTGCAATTAGGTCCTCATAGTGAATTCGTGCTCTGCGCATATTCTGGAACTAAGCTAAAGCATTGACTTTTCTTGGTTCCTCTAGTCATCCTTCTAGAGTTGTTTACAACTTCCCACATATAATGAGGGCCCAGTGCTTTATCTTAACACCAATAGGCATCACCAAGGTAAGCCTGAACGCTACTCAAATACTTGGTTCCCGTTCACAAGTTTGTTGGAAATGTTGATTAAGACTAGCATAAATATCCACAGTACATAAACAAAATGAATCTGCCATAGTTTTACCTCTTGTCTACTTAGCAACTTTACAAATGTTTATGTATATTATTACTAATATTCTGAAGATATAAAATATTGAAGTTTTGTGACTCAGAGTAACAGTGAATGCGACTAGAATGTAGTTAAACCAATGGTATATATATATATAAGTATATATAATATATATATATATATATATAATATATATAGTATATATATATATATATATACTATTATAATATATTATATATTAATATTATATATTATAGTATATATAATATAATCGTAAATGTCGGCAATTCGGACCATGTGGGGCAATTCGATCCAGTGGCTCAAAATAGCCTTACAATGTAAATTTATCTTTAAAGATGTAAAATAATGTGGTTTATGTCTTAGGATTAATTTTTTTGAAACCTTTAATTTTAATCCTAATAATTTTGCTGATTTTTTTTTTTCATTTAGCACTATAAAATCAGGTAAATTTTAGGCTTATTGCTAAGAATCATACAGGTCAAATTAATTGTACTACATTATTGGTACCAAGATATAGTACTTAATAGTTCATAACCTAAATGCAATCGGGAGTCATCAGGAAAGAGAATATATATGTTTTTATTATAAAATTGTAACATGGGCCAATTCGGCCAGGTTTAAAAATTTGCGTGGGCAATTCGGTCCAATTTGAAATCTTCATTAAATTAAATATTTTAATACTCTTTTACAAAGATGGTAAAAATATAATGTTTAAAAAAATTGTTTACACTTTACAGCAAATAGCGTGATAAGTTTTTCACATAAGCCTAATTAATTTGTATAAATTTTTTCAGCAAGATCGTTCACACTTACGCAAAAGTAACACGGCAAGATACAAAGGGATACTCTGATGATGATGTTTGCCAGAGGCGTTAAGCCGTTTTCGTTTTTTGCATTGGTGCCTTACGAAAGCGATAATATGCCTAAGATGCGCGGAGTTTCGTTCCGTCTTGTCAAACAATGCAAGAATCTTTAAAAAAAACACTCACAACGTAAAGAATTTCATTAATTCCTGTGTAATATAAATTAAAAAGAAGTTGCAACCTTAACAGAATTAGTTACATTACAGTTCGTTTTGTCAAAACAGCGCCCAAAATCGCTTAGGACAAAATGGTAAAGAATTTCCTTAAATTCTGTGTATATAGAATACAAAAGACATTAGGAAAATTCCGTTACGTCTTGGTCGAGCATTTTATATACGATTTTGCGTTGACAAAACAAACGCAAAACGTCGACATATTTAAGTTTTCAAACCCAATTCTTAAAAATAATATTGTATACCATTATGATTAAACATCGCAAAATTGCTAAAAAAACACTCACCAAAGCAGTATAAGAATTTTCCTTAATTCTGTATTTAACTATAGAATAAAAAAGAATCGCAACCTTACAGAATTAAGGAAATCCTTAACGTTTGGTGAACATTTTTTACGATTTTGCACGCAGTTTGACAAAAACGAACCAACCGAACATTTTATTAGTTTTCAAACCCAATTCTTAAAATAATATTGTAATCCGATATGTTTACAAAATGAAAAACTGAACTTATCATAGTTATCAAAGTAAAAACACACTTTACATGAGGTTCTTTGGGAGTGAAAATTGAAGGTGGAACCGAATTGCCCCACCCCCAAATCATGGGGCAATTCGTCACGTTACTTATCGGTTCTAAACATGTAATCTATATATATATATATATACATATAGTATATTATAATATGTATTTACAAATACAAGTTATACTAATTCTACTCCTAAGGATAACATTAACATATAAAAAGAAAAATTTCGAAAAAAAAAAAAACAAGTCTCCATAAACCTAAGCATTTTGAGTACCCCTGATTTTGGACCGAATTGCCCCATTTTTTGGTATAATCAGGTTCACACTGAAATTTGAATTTGATTTTCCCCTGACAAATCCGCCAAATTTTCCAGACCAGCGTGGTTGTTACTTTTGCATATAAAAATATCTACTTAATCATTAATTGCAGCCGCATTAACTCAGTCATACATTAACATATTGAAAATTTACTTATAAACTGATTTCGTCATCATGTGAATTTAAAAAATATTTTATTTTTTTTTAGTAATCAGCCTATACCTTCCCATACGCCATGCCAACCACATCCTTTTATTTTTTCCACAAAGCTAAACCAGTTTTATTATACAAAAAGGAAATAAATTAAAATTTACATTAATGGACTAGGTGAATAACGTCAACTGTGATCACAAAATTCTAAATGGGGAGATTTAGGTAACTTTTTCTTCTCAAGCATCTGATATTTTTGATTTAATAGCGTCTTCTTCTTTCAGTTGTTAACATCTTTCTCTTGCTCTTCCAAGTTTGTAGATCTGTATGGATATTTTCTTTTTTCAACCTATTTTATTATTTCTTCTTCTTAGCTTTCTGTTTTGACTCTGAATTTACTTCATATTCTCGCTTTGGCAGCTCTTACATTGTCAACATTTATTGAGTGATTAGAGCTTTTTGAATACTTTCATGAGATCTTTAGGCATTGTTGCACACTGTTCTTTGAGAAAATCAGACTATGTTCTTTTCAGATTCTCCACTAGAATTGCTTAATTTATAGAAACCCCCTTATAATCGTTATATTATTAGTTAAACAGTTAATTTAATATTGTACAATTCCACCTAACATTGATTCCCAGGGACTATAGAAAAAAAAAACTAATCAAGATCTTTAGAAAGACAACACCTTTTAAAATTGAATTTTATCACAGCGGTAGATGAGCTTACTGCCAAAGTAGAGTGTATTGAGCTTTTGCTTTCTAGAAAAATAGAGAGCAAGTCCATGGTTAATCACATATTTTACATGTTCCGGCACCATTTAAAATTTGAAGCGACCGCACTATCTGAGAACAATTAATTTAAATGTTTCCCCTATATACTACAACGAGTTTAAAGACATCTTATCATCCACCACCTATCCCATAGTATTCAGATCCTGTGTAACATCATCTTTAATTGCAAAAGATGAAACTGAGTGAATAAAAGCTGATTTGGTTGGTTATTAAATAGAAATACTCGGTATACAATCGATTGCAGTAGATGTAAGTTGTGGAATGGCATAATTTTCAGTGCACACACTTTCACTAATATTTGAAAATTAACCTAATCAAAAACCAAACTTTTCAATGAATGGATTGGTTTCCCTCTGGATGGGATCAATAATATTCTCTGGCAACTTTTAAATGTGAAACTTCGGCTTTGCGTCCCATGTTAGATAAATCAAAGTTTTTTACATACTTTACAGTATGACTTGGAACTATCAGTCCTTTACCCAACCACCTGATAAAACTGTGGGTTCAGTTTGACATAACCCCTGGTTGTTAAAGTTAGTTTTTTTGTTTATCCTATTAATACAAAATAAAAATTACCTTCGAACTGCACAAAAATCCAAAATCACTTCGTCAAACCTCAAAAAAAAAAAAACACCTCAAAAAGTATAAATCCCTAAAAAGAAAAAGATATAAACAGATTAAGTCATAAGTCATACAGTCTAAAACACATCCATATACCATCACTCTTCAATCAAGGATGAACTATGAAACAACCCTTACGATAACAGAATAGAAGATAGTAGTACAGTGGACTAAAATAAAAGATAAAAAGATTTTTTTTGATTTATGAATTTCATGCAGCGAGCAACGGTTTGGTTTGGTTTTCAAAAAATTATTTATCTAAATAAAGAAGATATATGAACAGAAAAAATATGATCAAAAATCATTTTGAAAGAAACATTTTTATTTTACAAGAAATGTAAAACTTCCCTGACTTTCAGCATATCTTAAAACGTTTCCCTGACCAATTTTTTTTTTCCTGACTTTCCCTGACTTTCCAGAAAGTGTGAACCCTGTATTATTATATAACCAGGGTTGAAAAGGGTTGTTTTTTCGCTGGAAAAACCTTGGGGAAAACTAAAGGATAAAAAAATTTGTAATTAATAATAAATTAATGATATTAATATGATAAAAGAGCATTTCTATAATTTTCACTAGTTCCAGTACAGCTTTATACCTTATGTACTGCCAGTACTTCATTTGGGATAACATGTGCATTAATTTTTTAAGAAGCCGTTTATGGAAATACTAAATGTACTGTATCTTCTATCTCATAAACAGCGCCAAACATATGTATATTAATGTAATGGCTGTGAGGGAAACTTTGTTGGGACGACTTTTCGAAGTCTTTCAACCCGCATTGCTGAGCACAAAGACGTTTCCTTCAAAACTTTGGAACAATTACATCATCCCCCCCCCTACTCACACCCTATAAAGGATTCAAATTTTAAAATCCACTTTTGAACATGAGCCGGATCTTCATTTGTTGAAATCTTTGTAAATATGGCACCACGAACCGAGGTTAAATGAAAATTTGCTTTCTGACAACATCATAATTTCGACGCTGAAATTTGACTCGAATCAACATTTTTAATGCTTATCGTCATCTCGGTTATCACCTGGCACTGGTCAAATTTAGGATTAAGTTAGTATTGAAGTCTTCGGATGGTGTTAAATGCTTTGTTTTTTTCTGAATATCGATGTTGCTTAGTCCGTTTGTTAAGCTTATTAAGCTTTATTAATGGAGTGATAATAATAATCGATTCATTAGAGTTTAAGTAAAGCTTATTTCAGCTGACCTTGGAGGCGCGTGGAAATCGGACCACCATGAGGAGGTGAATCTTCTATGAGGTTCATCTTCCTTCTTTTAGGTATAAATTTCAAACTATAATTTTATTGTTCTTATTAAAATTGTAATACAGACAAAAAATAAAAATAAGTAAAAAATGTCTTATATGAAAAAAATTAGACTAAAAAAAGGTTGTCTAAGATTGCACCATCTGCATTGAAAAGGTTTTGCGACACTTTTTGGATTCATATTTTATATAAATTTCTTTTTATTTTAATTTTACTTAGATATAAGAACTATTATATATATATGTGTAAATTACATTACAATTAGCGGGTTGACGTGGACCACTTTAGGTATAACTTGTCTCCCGACTCCCCCTAATGCACTTTTGGAAATTTCTTTTTTTCAAATCACGGCCCTATAGTCGGGCATAACCACACAAAAAAATAATATGCACGAATTGTATTAATAGAAAGTTTTATTAAAGTTTGACATAACGCCGAGTCAGCCCGGCGGTGAAGGGGTGAAGCGGACCACCATTGAGGGTGACTCGGACCAATCTGTTTAAATTCGTCTGTTACGGTATAAATTAATTTTATATTTAATTTTTACCTGAATAATAATAATTTATCATATTAAAATTCGTATAAGTAATAAAAATTTCCAATAATGATAAATAAAATACGAAGTAAGTTAAATGTGTCCGATTCACCCCCTGCCGCCAAAATTTTGACATTTATTTGAAAACTCGTTTTTTTTATTAAAATTTCTTTTTAAAAAATTTTGGTTTTAAATTAAGTAACTTTTCATTAGATTTAAATTAATTATACAATAAAAATATAAAAATACTAATACATGAAAATAGCGAAAAACAATGGATGGTCCGAGCCACCCCTGCCATCATTTTACGCGGGTGAATCGACAAGTTAGGCCCCGGTTTTTTGCCACTAATATGCTTGGATCAAAAATTTACTTTGCCAGTTTAAGGCTAACATCCTCGGTGTATCACTTTGAAGAAATTAATTAACAACTCGATCCACAATTTTGCATTTTATAACGAAGTTTAAAAGAAACTTCAACATTTTTTATAAATGGTTTATTGAAGGAAATTTTTTACCCTAATTTCTAACATTTTTAAAAATATAAAAACTTTCAGAATTGAAATTATGATCATAAATAAAACTGTAGTACTACCGCGTGGCTATAAAACGAAAAACAAAATATTTTTTTTTTATTATTTGATGTTTATTTAGAGTGCGACCGATCGAACCCTCCCTAAAGAGGCGGGCCTTGGTCACCCGCCCGACGCTACATAATACAAATGTCAAGTAATTAATACGTTTAAAATACGAAAAACAGATGGTGGTCCCGATTCCCCCCATCAATTTTTTTACACGGGAGTGATCAGCCAGAGGCCACACGTGATTTAGCACTAGTTAGTTTGGAACAAATTTAACTTATGCCAGTTTAAAAGCTAATATACTTTGAGTGATATACATCTGAAAAAATAAGTTAAAATCCATCCACCAACTTTTTCCACTTTTATTAACATAAGTTAAAAAACTCACCATTTTTCAAAAGTTAATTTATTGAATAGACAATGTTAATTACCCTAATTTACTATAGTTTTAAAATATAAAAACTCTCTTAGAATTAAAGATATCTAAATAAACTTGTAGTATACTGCGGAGTATTAAGCCGAGTGCGAAATTTTTAAAATTTTTTTTTTATTTTATTTTAGAGTGGAAATAATGTTTTAGAGAGGAAGCAGATACCTTCGCGCAAACTATTTACTGTATTATTTATTTATATATTCAAATTTTAAGTTTCTTATTATTTTTTTTTCATTCTAACTTTTAGCCCTTGAGAATGGGTAGAGATTTGATCAACCGAAACTAGTCGGCAATAGATTTTGTAAGTAAAAATGTTCTTTGTTTTGTGCTTTTAGCGGTTATATTATATATATAATGTATAATTATATATATATATATTATATATAATAATATAATATATAATATATAATATATATTATATGTATATATATATAGATATATATATATATATATATATATATTTATAACTTATAATATATATATATAAATATATATACTATATATATATATATAATATATATTATATATTATATATATGTATATATATTATATATATAGGTAATACTGTAGACAGGACCCACACATTTTGGTCTGAAAAGATTTTCTAAGTTCAAACTCAAGAAAAGTTGTTAGGTTTTTAATAAACATTTAAGTAGTGCAAGCTTCTCGAATTTATGCCCAACGCTTACCACTAAACTTTTTTTAAAAAACCTAACTTGACTTAACTCAAATAGAACTTGTAATTTTTTTTTGAATAGAAATTTTTGTTCGCAAAATGTGTGGGTCAGCTGACTCTACAGTAATTCCATATATATATATATATAGTATATAATATTATATAATTATATATATATATAGTTATATAATATATTATATATAAATAATATATATATTATTTATATATATATATATATATATATATATAATATATATAATATATATAATTATATATAAATATATAACAGTATTCATTTTTAATATATAATCAGAATAGGCAATCTGTGAAAGAGGAAGTTGAAGCTCTACGAAAACATAGGAGATGCTGCCTACAAAGAAGAGAATCCTTTCATGTGTGGCATGTAAATGGGCC
The DNA here is from genome assembly GCA_015478945.1 of Trachelipus rathkii. Classification (NCBI taxonomy): domain Eukaryota; kingdom Metazoa; phylum Arthropoda; class Malacostraca; order Isopoda; family Trachelipodidae; genus Trachelipus; species Trachelipus rathkii. The sequence goes on along the minus strand of JABUQX010090796.1, from coordinate 10,561 downwards.
AAGGTTTAACAATTTTATCCGTGCTTGCAAGCAATATTTATCAGTCCTCCCTCATTGCAGTCAGGAGGACGAGGTAATTTTTGTGTAGGTGAGAATGTGAAACACACAAAAGGAACAGGCCCGCCAGCATACTAGTGAAAGCTTAACTGTTATTTTGCATCACAGTTGAGATTTCGAATTTGAGTAAATGATGATATACTATCTTTGTTTTAGGAGTAATTATTATTGTGTCATGTGTTGAATGAATAGCGTTTTATTTTGTTTTCAAGCTGATTAATGAGGTCATCTCTCCTTCATTATTTTTATTCTTATATTAGTAGCTAGTTTAAAGAATTCTTGTAGAATCTGTTAATAATGTATAAAACATAAAGCTAGTAGCTAAACTGTTAATACTTACTGGAAAAGATGATAAATAGATATTTGAATAATATAACATAAAAATATTATAAATATAATTTGCATTTATTATTCCTTTAAGATACTATTTATTAATTTATAAAATAAATTAGTAGAGTTACCCCGAGTATGAAATAAATTACTAAGGATTGGTTGTGCAGGGAATGCAGTCACTGAGTTGCCTAGCAGTAGACAAATGTTCTATCTTATTACTTTGGTATAATTTTAATTATATATTAAAATATCGGTATCGGCACCTAAAAATAGAGTATCGAGTATCGCCTCTTTTGAAACATCCTTAGCAACCAAGATGATTCCTGCGTTTGGGTTAAGAGCTATGAGGAGAGGCTGAAGCAATTCAGAATGTTTTCTGTAGAAGCGGCATTACTTAGAGGAACATGATACAAGTCTACAAAATTTTACATCTAATGATAAAGGAGGACCAATAAATTCTTCAGAGATAGAGCAGATGAACGAGAGACCGGGGGCTGAATAAAATTAAGAAGAAGCTATTGCATCTTGATAAAAAGAAAGCATTCTTTCAGCAATAGGGTTGGTAAATTTTGGAATGGTTTGCAATAGGAGGTTGTTGAGTTTGACTCGATTACAACATTTAAGAAGGGCTTTGGATAGGTATAATGATGAATTGGATATCATATATACATTTAGGCGAGCAATATTGCGGGTTTTTTGAGTTACAGTAGTTATTAATGTTAGACATTACATGTGTGACCATACTATTAAGTTATAAGTCATGTGATGGTTTGGCGTACATAGAATCATTTTTTTTACTGAAACCAAATGGGTTGATTTAGTTACAGGAATTTGACAAGCCCTAGGGTGCTTTGTGGATTTCATGAGAGCATGTTTTTGATGGTTTACTGGGACAGTCTCTAGTCCATGTGGCTCTTACCTGTTCTATCAATTTGCTCTAGATCCGTTCCCTATAGGTTTTTTTCATTTTAATGTCCAGCCTTTTGTTGAGATCGTCTAATAAGGTGTGAACTTGACAGCCCCTACCGCTATATTGGGTGCTTTGTAGATTTAGTTAAGCCATATTTTATACCTCGTCTTGCTGATGCTCCCTCTGTTAGCTGAAGAATTTCATGTGACAAGCCCTAAGGTACTTTTATGGATCTTTGCGACGTTTCTACTTACTATCGCCTCGCCCGCGATGAAACAAGTTGTTGTTGTTCTATTGAGTCTTGACTGGACTGCGTCGATCGATAGCGCCTACATGGCTTCCTTACTCTTTGTACCGTAATACGAAAACCTATGCTACTTTTTTTGTCTTTTTTTTTAATTGTATAATTATCAATTAGTAAATTTTTTTTTAATGAAAGTGATATATCAAAACTGAGGAATGAAAGAATCACTAATTAGTATTATCCCTGAATATAAAAAAAAAAAAAAAAAAGGTTTAAAATTTTTTCAAAACATTTTTTTAGGAAACTATTTGGTAATTGTTACCCAGAGGTTGTCACCCCCGATTTTTTTTTGGAAAATCACAGGATATACTCTAAAAAATAATAATGCAATTAGGTAAACGTTGATTTGTGGTGAATGCTCTGGAAACCAAAGTTGCAGGCCTCTCAAAGTGTTAAATCCATAGACTTGTTCAATATTGATCGATCCAGGTTAGTCTTCATTTCAGGCCCTCTTAAGTTCAGGTTATAGAAAGTTTTGTTTAGGTATACACAGAGAAATCTATGTAGAATTAACAATCTTATCATAACCTGATAACATAGGATGCTCTAAACGAGCACGAGGGCCACGAATTTTTAATTTAAGAAAGCTCTATGGGAAATTTTTACTTTCAGAAGGGCTGACTTTTTTCCTAAGAGACTGCCATGTTTGTTCCTGCACTATTCTTTATTCTTTATTTTTTTAGAGTATATGCTATATTTGTTCAAAAAAAAATTTTGTATTTTATTTTTTATTAACAATCCTATGGGTTTCACAACCTTCAAATAATTGATGGCATATAACTTTTTTCCTATAGGAGAGCGACGATTTTCGTTGTTCCACCATTTTTGATTACATAATTTTTTTTAGAGTATCATCCTGTGATTTTCATAAAAATCGGGGGTGACAACCCTCTGGGTAACAATTACCAAAACTTTTTAAAATATATACATAAAATATATTAATTAATAAAAAAAACTTCAAATAATTTTTATAAACCATTTTTGTAAATTGAATGTTTAGATTTAATACAGTATTTAAATGAATCAGAGTCAATGGTTCTCCACAATTACCAAGAATAAAAAAATTAAATGTAAAAAAAAAAAAAAAATGCAATTTTCGGGACCTAGATTTTCACCATGCCTACCCTACTTTCTAAGTGAAAACATCTTTACTTAAATTATACACATTTTACATTACAACTTTATCGTATATACTAACCTCTATAAAATGAAAATTGTAAGCATGAATTTTCAAAATAGACCTATATCAAATCTAAATTATAATTTTAATCGTCTGACTAAATTCATACTAATTAAATATGCTTGTCTATTATATAATAAAAAGCATGTTTCAAAAACAAAACTGAATAAAATAAAACAACAAGGCCTAGCGTAATAGAACAATTACCATCTCGTAATTGTAGTTGAAAAGTAAAGGACTAATAAAATCGAGAATATGGCCAACCACTTATAAATATTAGAAAATCATGATCAATAATAACATAAAAACTCTTATATTTTTCCAAATATATTTATTTATTTTATTTTATCATTCATTATAAGTTTTTGTAAATAGTCAAATTGAAGATTCAAAGATTTCTGAGATAACAGATAACAAATATATATATGTTTCCAAAATTCCTAAACGTTCCTACTCAATGGCACAATAAAGCTGTGTTAGTATTCTTACTAGTGTTTATTATCCTGTTTGTAAATTGTTTAACACTGTTTTTCTAATATGCTGTAATCTCATTACTTATTGGTCGCTGAAGAAAAAAAATAAGATAGTCACCAAACCTACAACCATTCATCCTTTCACATGACCAAACCATCTCAAACATACTTCATTTATTCTTACTCATGCTACCACATTCTTCACACCACACAACTCTGTAATAGGTTCATTCCTCATTTTATTCAATTCTTTCTCACACCTAGCAACACCCCTAAGATTGTCCATCTGATACACACTTGAACTTACTTAGATCAAAAGTATACTTCTTTATTACAGACACTGTCTCACACAGTACAATAACACAGTGTAACAAACATACCTCAATGTAAGACCCATATCACCCCTCCAAGACTACAGTCTCATTACATTCAACCAACGATTGAATTTGCACCAGCCATCTTTTCTGCCGAATTCACAACTCCTAACTACACTCTCTGCATCATCCGTTCCCTTTCTCATCCAACATATATCCTAAATTTAAACTCGGACACTTGATCCAGTTGCTTCACCATCTAAAATAACTTAACACTGAGGACTGTCCTCACTCACAACATAACCTTTACTCTTGTCCAAGTTTACTTTTAAGCCTTCTCCTTTTACACACTCTGCCCAAATCTCACTCTACAATCATCTCAACCTCTCTCAAGAATTCGCCGCTTATAAATCATCCATCCCTGCATTTATAATAGGGTAAAGCAAATCCTCCACTCTCTCCATTCTCCATCATTGTTTGCTAACAAGTATTTATTGCCCTACCTCGAATTCTTTCAATCGGCAGCACTAGATTAGAATTGAAAATAACCAAGGAAACATAAACACAACCGTGGTCTCACGTCCGGCTATTAATCCTTTAGAACCAAGATCACTATTGACACATTTATTCTACACACGCCTCACCATTCGGCAATACATACTTATTAGATATTCAGTCAGAAAGACCTACCACCTAACACCATATCAGATCACAAACACCTGCCATAGAGCTTCCCTATTAACCACTATCATACACCTAGTTGCGAAATCCATAAGAACTATAATAACAATCTAATATTCTCTCCCTTCATTTCTCAATCATTTGTTTCATGTAAATTATTTTCTAGACACATTATCTACACTCCTAAACGCACCTTGTTCTCACAATCAATCCCTTCAGTCACAAGACGCACTCTTTCAACCAAAATACCAGCACTTCCCTACAACATACAACACTCAATAACTTATTCCCCTATAATAATTTTACCAGTTCCCGTTTTCTCCCTTTACCCTATAGATATAAGGATACTAATTACCGCTCTCCTCCAATCCCTTGGAACATTATACCTCCATAAACGCATTATGTCACACAACTTCCAAATCCAGTCAATCCCATCTCGCCTCACGTTCTTAGATCATTTCACAGTAATTCATCTTATACCATCAGCATTTTACGCAATTCTTCACTTTCCTTACTCTACGCGCATTAGAGCCCTCCTCCTTGCTAATAACCTCATCCCCAAAATACCTATTCTTGTACTGCACCAATCAAACCCACACAAACACACACACACACACAATATATAGATATATATATATTATATTTTGTATTATATAATATATAATATATATATAATATAATATATATATAATATAATATAGTATATCATTACTATATAATATTATAATATTGGCCCGTATAGAGCAAATTGAGGGGGAGCAAATTATAATGATAATTATATTATATATAATATAATACTATGAATATATATATATATTAGTAATTATATAATATATAATTATATATATATAGAACATATTCATTACTAATACTATATTATATTATCTTTAATAACATTATTTTAGATAATCTCTTTTGTACGTTCTTGTTCAAAAAAATTTGATAATCTACACATAGGCTCAATATTTATCAATATTCAAATCGAACGAAAGTTTTATTTTCAAAAAAATGAGTCACTAATTAAGTAGAAGTCTATTATATTAGATAAACAGTGTTTTCCTTTTTAGTTTGAAAAGAAGAATGTTAGTATGATTACTTTCTGATTTCCAAATCTGCTATATAATATCAGCTATATAATTGAATTATTTGACGTGAAACTTTTTCCCTCCGTGAATGACTTAGATAACAACAGATAAGGCCCAGTGTTAACATTTCGTTGAAAAATAGTTGAACCCTTCAATCACGTTTCAACACTTAACGTAAAGCTACTAAAGACCTTATTCAATAATGTAGAAAAGTTATGTGGGAAGATGTGAGACTAGAGATGCCTGTGAAAATTGAGGGGAAATGAAGGAAATGATTTTGTGCATAATAATGGTCGCTAGTAACTAATTTCATACCTCAATATGTTCCTATTTGATTCCTTCCAGAAAATAACAACCAGATTCTGCTTTCACCAATCATAGGTTGTCAATAGTTACATTCGTTACTAATATGAGTCAAATGTTTTTAAATTTTCTGATTTGGTTATTTTATTTATTCTAACCTGGATGCAAACATGCAAAAAGAAAGGTTAGATGTCTCTGACATGTGTCTTTCGAAAAATTTGATACTCGGAATTATAAGTGATATATATCAAAGGGTAGATATAAATAGTTAAAACTGCAATAAATCCTCAGCAGAATTTTTTGGCGTCCCTGAGGCAGGGATTCATTTGGAGAATGCACTGTACGATGGATAATGAAGAAATTCTTCACAAAAATTCTTAGAATTTTTTAAAATCTGCCAATTTAAAAAGAGAACTGACATTATATTTCAAATCTATTCGGTTTTTAAAATAGTTTAAATGCGTTTCTTATGTGACAATGAACCTCCATCCAAATTTAATTGCTTTGAGTTTGAAGAATATTTACTAATAGGAGGGAGGAACTCCAAATATGAATCATAATAATTTCATCATAATATCATTAAACAGACATGAAGAAATGAGGACTTCCGCTTGCAAGAAATGCAGAAGCGTGCACGGGTTATCGCATGCCAGTTCCGTGTTTGGCAATATTGCGTTATGTTCTGGATAACAATGAGAGAAGCTCTAAGATGTTCAAAAATATCCTAAAATTGATTTCATACTTGCAATACCATCGTGATTTCGAACAACAATGGGTTTATGTTTGTACCAAGAGTTCTGCGTGATAAGTACTTGTACACGGAAAAATTTTATAAATTTGTTCAAGAGATAATTTTCTTAGAATCTGTAAACTTAGCAATTTAGGCCATAATTACTACAATTTAAACGATACATGCTAATACAACAATTGAAAAAATTTGGCTTTAAGGTACAGATCTCCTTATTCAACTTTGAACTCTATTTTCTTTTGCACTCGCATGTGGAGTTCACCTATCAAAAGCTCAAGGTCAGACAAACTTTACTCATATTTAATTGGCAATAGTATCTCTTGTAGTAGACAACATGGCTCTTGATATGATTCTTCAGTTTTTCAGTTAAAGAGGACTATTAGGCCCATAGACAAATTACTTATACAGCGACATTGGAGATTCCTTATCTAGACAATGCGAACACCAATAAGAATATAATATATAAGATAGAAGATATGTCTGCGTGTCGTAGTCTGCTGAAAGGGAATAATTCCTCTCAATGGAATTGTACATATTAATCAACTTCCATCATTAATTCAAAAATAAGGTCGAATTCCTGGTATCATATGTAATGTGATGGCCTTTGCTATTGCTTATTTGTTCAAACTGTTCCTCAAAAGGTATTATATCATCGGATATATCTAATTCTGGTAAATTTAATGTGCAAATACGAAAATTGCATGTTGGGTATCGCAGTGGCTATCTCGAATACTTAATCTACATCTATGTGGTGTACACAAATATTTTTTAAATTGGTAGAAATTGTATATAAGTACATACATATTTCCTTTACTTACTTAATTCATTTTATTTTTTTTTATATTAATGTTTAAAATAAGTTTGTGACTAGTGTGCAACATACGGAGATTGTTGCGGAGGTCCTGCAAGTCTAATACGCTGATGTTAATAAAATCATATCGCACATGAAAAAATTCTTTGATGTTATTATATACATGGCTGATATCACCAGTGAATGACAATGGTCTTTATTTTTTACTAATAGTTTTACGAAATAAATCGATAAATATACCCTTTTTGATAGAAGGTCTAATAAGACACACAAATCACAAAACCGGATCCTTTTAATGTTTTATAGAATACGGCTAGCCAAGAATTATACAGATTTTACAGGTCTCTTTCTCCCTTCAACATCTTTAAAATTTCACGTAACTGGTTGTTTGTACGGTTTCGTTAATAAGTCAAACTTTTATATTATCTTTAATATTGGCTTCCAATTAGTGTAATTTTCTAATACCAGGACAGTTAATTCCTTTGGTAGTATATTCCAGTGAGAGGCAACACTACTAAAATGTAAGCATTGAGCGAGGATTTAGCCACGCATAACATTGAATAATCATTCAAAATTATTAGAACTACCATTGAATGAGTTCGAAGTCTTGTTCTCAATGCACAAGTGAATTATGAGTTATGTCAATCTCTAGGTCTTTAATTATAAGTTATCCACTATTTCAGTATACTATTGTCAGATAATTTATAATAATAAATTAGCATCGCCCGCTACCTCGTTCGGCTTCTCAAGCGCACAAGCAGTTCTTGCTTCTTACGCGTATTTGCAAATTTTCTTCCGATAAAACATTCTCCAGTAATCTTATGTTTACAATTTCTTTACTGGCTTTTAAAATTGAAAGTGAAATTAAGCGTCAGAACTCAATCTAAGTTTTAAATTACCTCTTTTAAAAAAAAATTACATGCAATTTCAGAAATTTATTTTTAAATTTTAATACTAAATAGTATATATACAAGAATTGAGTGTCCAAAGTGTATAAGTAAGTAATATTATTTTACACAGAGATGTAACAAAACACTTTTCAATATGAACAACTATTTTGGTCTTATTTACACTATTATATATATACTATATATATTATATTATATATATATATATATTATTGTCAAAAATTGTATTCTGTGGAAATACCCACTTATGCACAGAAAAACAAATTGTTTTCAGGTTAAAAAGGGATCCCCCTGCAGTCATAATTCCGAGTTGAAAATTTTTCGATCAAATTTTATATATCATACAAGACTGGGTATTATGTACTACATAATTTCCTATAATAGAATATGATTTTCCTTGACTTTTTCTACAAGCTAACAATTATTATAACTATATGAGGTAATTTATTATTCTTTTGACTGAAATCTGTACTTTTTCTAGCTTAAGATTAGCTTCCGTTATTATCTTTGTAATTTGAATTTTTTAATTTAATATAGTTCATTAGTTGGTATTTTGAGGATAAGAGCTGGTTTCTTGATTTATTTTATAACATTTGTGCCGATAATAGAGCTATGCCATGCTCCTGCCGTGATCATCAACTTTTTTGTCAATGTTATAATCACGTTTTTGTTTATTGAAATTTTTTTCAAGATTCTTATGCAGTGGAGAAACATAACACTGTTTCTTTCTTTACATTAAAACCAGTTTTAATCCATTTTTCTATACTCTGTCTATCATTATACGCAATCTCCAGGATCATTTGAAGGTTATCGGTCTGTGGGTTATGTTAGTTATATATAATTTCCCTAAAGAAACTTATTGTGTTATACCATTTTATGTAAGTAACTATAATTCGTAACTACTTTAATACTTTAGTTGATTTAAACATCTAATAATATCATTTAATATTTATTTTAATATAAAAAATTATTGCTCACAAAATATATTATCTAATTTATATCTACATATGTTTCATCTTTTAAGCTTTTGATTCAAAATTAATGTTCTCAAAGATTCAAACAAGAGAGATGTTAAAATAGAGATTTTAAAATAAATTGCATAAATGATTTAATCATAATATATATTTTAATTATAAATTATATGTGACTTCAATAAATAAATAATTATAAATTATTTTAATTATTAATATATATTATATATTTCATATATTAAAATATAATATATACTATGATGTTAATATATATGATATATATATATATAGTACCGCTTCTTGATATGCCTATTTATAAAATTCCCTGTGGATATATAAGTACCTTTATAAAAATAATATATATCAATTACATTATTTATAATTAATATATTTAATATGTGTTTATATATTTAAAATCTTTTGCAAGAATAACAAAGTAACTATATTTTCGAGAGAGAGAGTATATATAGCTTATAAAAAAATCTAGTCATTATAGCGTTTTAACTGTTGCGACAATTTTATAAAAAAATTCATGTTCGAATTCTAACTTCCCTTTTTCTTGTCGATGCTGGTTGAAAACAATGTATAGAGTAATAAGTACTGCAGATGAGTGATTGGGGGGCAGCAAGTGGGGCCGTACCTGAGTTTACACAGCATTTTGTGTTATATATGTAGGTATTTGACTCTAGCATGTATTAAATCATTATCGCTTATTGTTTTAAAAGCAGTTATATATTAATATATATATACTATATACAAATATTTAATAATTAAATAGTAGTAGTAATAGTTTTATATATTATTTTTTCATATTTTATTTTAACTTATTTATTTAATAAACATTAATAAATAATCATGAATAAATTTACTATTTAATTTATTATATGGGTGTGTATATATATATATATATATATTTATAATAGTTTATATATATTTATGTAGATTGTAGTGATTATATTAGTAATAATTTATATATATATAGTTATGTTAGTATTACTATATATATAATATATATAGTAATTAAATAGGTAGTAGTGGATATAATAAATGACATTAGTCTGTATACTTATATAGTATATTATTTTATTATTAGTGTAGTATGATATATAGTATTATAGTTGCGTAAGGTTATTGTATTAGTATGGCATTTAATATGATGAGTGTATGGATATTTATATTATATTGAGTATATTAACTTAAAATAAATTAAAGTATTTTATAAAAATTGTTATTTTATAGTTTATCTAAAGGTTAGCTATAGTTATAGAGGGAAATTATTTTTTCTTTGTTTTAGTGAGTCGTATTCATTATAGTTTATGTGTGGATAGATGGATTTCTAGTATGTAATCATATTTTTGTATATTGTTGATATAATAGATAGAAGGTTTATAATGAGGTAATTTATGTATTTAAATGATTGGTTGCAGAACTGATGCAGCATATAATAAAGACTTAAAATAATAGTCTGTATTTTTTTATTTTG